>CAAKHD010006850.1:0-31095 GCA_901007705.1 Fistularia tabacaria | reverse complement strand
ATGGAGATACTGTGGGGAGGGGTGGGTGGGTGGGGGGGGGGTCATGTGGTGAGTCCAAAAAACCAAGTTGGTTTATCTTTTATTAATTACATAATTTGGAAAGGGATGGGACTATACATTACTTGTTTGATGCTTGTCTCTGGATCAGAACTGTTCAGACAATGTTGGGATTTAAGAAGATTCAAGTCCTGCCGTTCCACGGCCATATTGGGATTTTACCAAAAAGCTAAAATCCATACATCAGACCTAGATGGAATGAATAAATAATACCTCATTAGTTTCTTGTGCAGCTTTGTTTTGTAACCCTCTCATACTTGATCCCAGCGAGGCAGCCACTTTAAAACTATGTATTGACCCAATAATATAAAAAGCGCACAGGGGTCAGTTTGTCAAACTTACACTTTCAATACAACCAGGAAAGGCTGTGCATCTGTTCAGTAACCTGACTTCAGTTCAGAGAATTGACTCTATAATTATCAATGCCTTATCAATGCTGCTACGCTATAATGTGATAATTGTGTTAAAACAAGATTTTAACAATCTTGAATTGAGCAAAGTTCAAAGCAAGTAATACATTTTTTTGCCTAAACAGTATATGTTAACCGTCAAAGCCGTTAATGCCATGAAATGAAAATCCCTTAAACTGATTTCATTGACTTATTATGCCAATCAACCATTCAAAAACAAAACCGAGAACTTTTATAAAGTAATACACAACCTTGATTTTCGACAAAGTTGTCAAAACCATTACCTGTCATTTATATATAAAAGGTCATGCACATTAACAGCCAAAAAGCTATCTTGTTCTCAGGCTTCAGTCAATTTTAGCTATGTTAGTATGCTGCCTTACTGTTTACACTGCAGTCTGTACAACCCATGATATACTGTTGTTCCTTTTAGACTTTTTGTTGGTGGAAGAGAGACCTTCACTCACTGTCGAGTTAGGAATTGTTTTTGCCCTGGTTTTGACGGGGCTTAAATGTGCTTTTTCTCCACATTAAGGAGCTGGTAGAGTCTAATATGACTAAGTCTCCCTGAATTTAAATTGTATTTTCATAATAACAAGGTGTTCAAATTACTATCCTCACTGTGTCTAATGAGGACTGATAAAGAGCCTCTTACATGACTATCCATTGATTGAGATACAAGCTGATTTCCTGATTTTAGATATACATATATTTATTTACACCATTTCTATCACAATACTTGATGTCTGGTTTAGTATATGATTAGAACTGTATGTAGAATAACAAAAAGTACATGACACTCGCCTCTCTAGGTCTGCATATTTTCCTACAATTTCAGTGAAAATCAGTCACCTGTATTACAGTTCATATTCACAAAAGGACTGGCCACATTACACTGACATGTGGTGGTTTTCCTGTCAAACCTCAGATATTTACAGTCAGTCTGTTTGATGAGATTCCAACTTCAGTTTTTGTTCATGAAATTCTCTTAACTTGCTTTGTGAGATGGAAGTGTTCAATAACTATTGTTAAGGTGATGTATGTTTTCGTGTGTTTTACACACGCATATACACATACTTATATAAATATATATTTATGTACGTACATCTACATATAAACACGGACATCTATATCTACACAACTATCTATCTATCTATCTATCTATCTATCTATCTATCTATCTATCTATCTATCTATCTATCTATCTATCTATCTATCTATCTATCTATCTATCTATCTATCTATCTATCTATCTATCTATCTATCTGTAGATATAGATATGTATGTATGTGTGTGTGTGTGTGTTTGTGTGTGTGTGTATGTGTATATCTAAAAGGTAAGAAGGTAAGGTGCAAAATGGTAGGGCACTGCTGTAACTTACATTTGCCCACCAAAATTCATTTTATAATAAGCACTCAACCAACTGGAAAGAAGGAAAAAAATATATATCCTACATTTTCTCAGCTAACCTTGTCAGCAAGTAAACCTTAAAAGTCAGCTTGAAACAGTAATACGCTATAAAATATCTTAAATTGGGTTTGGCAGAAGATACTTGCCTCATTTATCTTTTGGAGCTAAAGAAGCGAGACTAGCCACATACCAAGAACAACGTGTCTTATGGAGCGCCCTCACATGCCTCGTGTTTGAGTGGAAAGACAAAGAGAAAGCTTGAGAAGAGAATTGTTCCCATATTTATTCATTGCACATCTGAATCCAGGATGACTTCATCATTAAATTGCATCTGTACTAATACTCATCTAATGCTCTAAAAATGAGGAGAAATTTTCAAAAAAAAATCTTCATCTTTATTGCCCTTCTAGTTTCTGTATTTTGTGTGAATTGTGCCATTTTAGTGTCTGACAATATGTGTCCTACGGCAGTGCAGGACTGCAGGTGCACATTCCTCTGAGCCAAGTCATCATATCCAGGGTTTGAGTGTGTGGACAGTTGCGTATTTTACGCTTTAAAAGCAAATGTACAGACTCCTCAAAAGTGCATATCTGGACCTGGAGCTTTCCTTGCTCATGGCTTTTGTTGTCTTCCTTGTGGGTCACTTCATATCTTTGTGTTGTTCTCTACTCTCTTAATGTTTGCATGCCAGACAGATTAATTTAGAGGTGCTGAGCATCATATGTCATACTTTACCACATCCAAGATGGTGTGTTTTACCTCAACTGTATCTGGCTCAAGGACTTGGAATGAAAAGAACAGATCAACTGAAGCACTGGATGGATTCTAGCTTCTGGCAACCTATGTAAAAACATCAAAAAACACATTCTTGGAAAATGTTGCCATGCAAACATTTAATGTTAAATGTTTGCAGACAAGCACATGGTCTTTCAGAATTGTATTAATTTCGTCTTTCCTGAAAAAAAAAAAGCCTCCACTGAATTGTTTATCCTCGATTACGTATGACTTTCATTCATGCATGCCTTGTTCAGTCTCAAGAGTTTTGATACCTGGGGGAGTCAGCTGTCTGTCACACCAGGGATTGCATAACAGCATAAGGAATGTAGCATTCCTTTGTCTATGAAAAAAAATAAAAACAGTACAAGGCAGCCTGGCAAAAGTGGATAAATATCATGTCACTCTTTCCAGGTAACATAATTCCAGTGATGTAGTTTTTTCCAGTTTAACTGTTAGCACATTAAGCTGACAATTAATTCTTTTTTTTAATTTATTTACTTATTTATGATGTGTTAAGATTCGAGGTCAACTTCTTTTTCCACCACTGCAACCTTGACAATAAGGCACCACGACAGCTCTTGGCAACTGACATTTTGAAGTCACTGTTTCTCTGAGTTAAGGCTCTTTTTGGGAGGGTCATCTTCCTGGATAAGCCAAAAGGCCACAGTTAATTCCGCAGTCTTAGTCTTTGAAATTAAACTTATGAGAGTAACATAGCTGTAGCATTCGCACCTGCTTCCCAGATGGTTGTTGGTCAGTAATAATGACGCACTGTGTTCCTTGTAGTAAACTAGCTCATGTATAATGTTAGGTTTGGCCAAAGCAAACTCAAGCTTGTCCGTAGTTTTCTTGTGATCATGAAAGATACATTTAATCAACAATATTGACCTAGTTTATCTCTTGGCAGTGATGGAGGATTGCAAATATTCAAAAACAATACAGACTGAAATATAGTTTTAAAAACAGTAATGATGGTGTCACTCACTCGAGTGCTGCCATGTCACATCTTCTCTTGTCTCATCACAATTCACTGAAGAAATATTTACACACCTCATCATCAACTCAGTTTTTGCCATCAAACAGGTAAAAACTTTCACTTTGGTTTAACAACTAAGACCCTAATTTTTCTTCTCATTGGTGTGACCAGAACTTCCATAATGTCCCATTTTTTGTTAAAAGTCAAATACTTCCCCTGAAACAGAAGAGTACTTCCTTATTTCTCTCACCTTCCCAGAAATGTTGGGAAGTGAAAAGTGTCACTACCTGTTGTAAATCAAGATGGATTTTGACGAGGTACTCTCAATTCCAGTGCTATTTATACAGTTTAAAAGAATAATTCACATGAATATGAAAAATCTGTCATTAGCATCTCACCACAATGTCAGGAGGAAGACAGTCTCATTAGTTGTGAAAACACAACTAGATATTTAAAGAAAAAAGAGATTGCTGGAAATTCTCAAATCTGACTGATTTAATCATGTGGTGGATTCCAACTTACAAAAAAACCCCACTATTTGAGACAAATTTATAACTGTTTTAGTCACATTCTAAGAAAAAGGGAAAGGTTCATCTCATCCCATTCTAATATTCTAAAGACAAAAATCAACTAATCATATGATGAAGAGATTACTTAAGAGATCGATCCATAATGAAATAGTCAATTGTTGCAACCCTCGAAAATTCCCCAGCATAATCCTGCCTTGAGTAATGTATATGTTTGAACTTAAATTGTTTGACAGCGCATGGAGCTAAGAGTCAAAGTCAAACAGTGGACATATTTGCCAAGATGTAAATTAAGTGGCATAATCTTAAACCAGGTTCACACGCGTTGATTTCCAAATTTTACCAGGGTTTTTGTGTGAGCCTTTTTCTTAAACTTCAAGCCGACAGCACTAGTCCTAGTTTCACATCTCTTACTTGATATTGGGCTTGCGCAATTGAATAGCATACTGAGGACTTCCTTGGGCTGTCAAACGTACTGATATAACAGAGAAGTACAAGCAAACTGCTTTCTGTTCTTTCTAATGGCCTTGGACTGTCAATGGATGTCAGCATCAATATTCTGCTCACCTACTGATCTGAGCCTCTGCTGTGTTACCAAGGGCTGTTTCACCAAGGGCTGTGTCCCTAAACGCTGTATCGTTGGTATTCAGGGCTCTATTCGTTTCATATTGAATTCACATTACATTTTTTCAGTGGACTAATTTAAACATAGACTTAAGCAGATGTGTTTGCAGTCTTTACAAGCAACCTTATTGAAAAGAACTATGTTTTGAATCCAGTTTTGTATCTGGATGAGACACACAGCAGGCTATAGAAAGAGATGCTTGCTTTTGGGCCAAGTGATCTGGTCCCCTGGAGTGACAAAGGCCAAGTTAAGGCATCTACAAAAATACACAGCCTTAGTGCTGGTGAGCTCAGACTGGCAGCTGCCACCGAGTTTGAACAATATGCTGCGGTTGACCGTGCCAAAATCTCTGGAGAGCCCCTCCCCCCTAAGTCTGGAACTTCTGGTCGATTATGATATTTTGGAGCAAAACATTCAAATTCCAATTAATGGCCGTATATTTCAGCCACTGAAGCTAATTTGAAGATATGACATCGATGACAATTGTTTAATCAGCCCCACCAGTTTATTAAAAAGCCAAGTTGAATTTAGTATACCAGAACGAAAGCCCGTTATGCATTAACTGGGCTCAACTAATTTTACTTGTGATCAAGTTGCTTTTTAATTACATTAATATGTATCCATCTTTTCCAACAGCATTTCCATGATGGGCGTAAGGCACAGCAGCACATTGAGAGTTCATGGAAGCAGCTGGAATCGGTGAGTGACCCCATAAATGTTTACAATGGTACAACCTTAGCAGGACTTACATAGTGAAAAAGCCTTACAAAGTCATGACATTTGAAAATGGCTCTTGGTTTGGGGGGACGAGATTTTTAGCAGGGTCGTGGTAATGCTCTTCACAAATACCATCATTGTGTTTAGCCATTGCAGGGCAACCTTGTAAAATCTGCTTTTTAGCTGTATCGTTTTGACTACTGTTGAACTCATGTATTAAGACACATAACTCTCTTAAGTCATCAGTATTACAACCACCACATGATATATAAATACACTGTGGAACACAACCTTAAGGAAGACTCAATGTATAACTGAGCTGAAGAATCACATGTAAGAGGTGAATAAAGGAAATAGTAGCCATGTACGGAGCATTTAGTGACCTCGCCCTCTGTCTTCACCAGCGACACTAAACATGCATGTCAGTGTATCCATCGTAATGGAGACAAAGCAGACATGATATGTATTAGATGAAGATACAGTACAGGACATTTTACATTTTACATTATGTTTTATTGACTGTTTTATTCGGTTTGCCATTTGTACTCTGTATGGCAAGGACACAATGACAACAATTTATGAAGAAAGGGAGGAGTTAATAAACACTAAACACTGATACAAAGAAATAGTGTCTTTTCCATTCATAATGAAATGAGTTGTCTCAACTATATTCTGGGGTTGAATTTAGGTTACTTTGGCTTTTGCCTGAATGCTTAACCAATTTTAAAACGTGACAGCATCAATCTAGTCCTTTCATATGCTCAAGTATTAGTAAGATGCAGTAATTTTAACTAACTTGTTGGTCTTTTTATTTTGTGATATAAGATGAGATGTAGAAAAATGCAATCGTATTATCATTTTTGATTTTCCCCTACTTTTAATCTTCAGTTACTGTGCACTTTGCTATAGATATAGAATGTATTGTGGACAAAAGTAGAGCAGATCCAAGAGTTTTTTTTAGTGAGGCAGCAAAAACCCATTTCACAGAATGCCGTTCTTATCTTTGCCTGGCCCATTTGATGGAGGGGGGAGAGAAAGAGTGTGACAGAGATACATAACTGCCTTGTCCTCCCCAACTTGTGTTTGTTCAATGATGCCTTTGTGAGCAAGGCAGATAGTTCAGAGTGCATGCTGGGCCAACAAACACGGTTTGTTCAGTTTGAGGGGTCGAAAAAGGGTTGAGTGAATGGTTGTTTTTCTGTGTACAAATGACCACTATGACCATTTGTTTAATCTGTAGGCTGCAGGCGTTGAAAGACCTCTAGTGACATGAAGTGACCTTTGTCGCTTACTGTGCCTAGCCTGAAATGTAAATGCGATTCATATATGTGATGACGTCCATTACTATGGCCAATGAAAGGTCACAGGATCTAGAGTATATTTTGTATTGTGGTTCAGGAAATTACTAACTCCTTTGTCACTGACCTGTGTTTTCTCTTTGCTTTTCAGTGTAAAAGAAAGTTTGAGAGAGAATGTAAAGAGGCGGACAGAGCACAGCAGTACTTTGAGAAAATGGATGCTGACATTAATGTGACGAAGGCTGATGTGGAAAAGGTATGTGATGTCTTACCTCCTTCTCAGCTACCACAAATCACTAAAGCTTGTCTTGTGCGCTTAACACATGGCTCCCTGTTGCTCGCCTGGCATTATTCACCCAATATTAAGCACCCCTCAGTGTACCCCCCCTCTCCCCATCCATGCCCCCAGCCTGAACTTGTCAGCAATGATTGACTTACTGGCTGAATGTCTGATGCTTTGGACAGTGTTCAGGAGCTTCTCAACAGGAGCTAGTAAACAAATCTGGCAACACAGACGCCTTGTTATCATTGGAGTGCAGCAGCCAAATCCACTGTTGTTTTGCTAAATGGGCTGCAGAAGATTGTGTGTCCATGGCCAGGCTTGTGTGTGCTTGTAATGAATACATCTTCTGGCTTTGTTTTCATTAATATTCTTTCTTTGTACATAATAGCAGGAGATATGTAGTTTTAACACCGGTTAACATATGGTGATGATCAGATTGTCATTATCAGCTTATCATTGATGTAATATCCTGTTGTCACTATAAAGAACAAGAATTCTCAGTCTGTAACCCACACAGCTCCCACGGCTGCAAGGCATCATGGGTCAGCAGCGCGTGCTCTCGCTGCCTCATCAGCTGTTGCAGCAGAGCTCCAAGTCAGAGTTAACACAGTTCAGACCCGATTATTATGTAAATATAGACTGAAATAAAAGAGCCTTTCTGCACGCCCAGCATCCTGCCAAGCAGCCACAATGGGCTTAGGCTAATACTGAACTCAGCTGGAAGGGCTGGGGACAGCAGCTCAAGAAACTAGCTGTGCTGTCTCTGATTACAGATAATTTATTTATTACAGAATAAGAACACACATGATTATTTATGCAGGAATTGAGCTGAACCCTTTATTTCATTTGGCAGTTTTCCTTACTGCAATTCTTTGAAATGGTTTGATAAGTGAAATTCTGAAAATGCTGACTTTTTAATTTACCAGGAATATACAACTTTTCTAAAAACTAAAACATTATAAGAAGTAATACATCTTATTCTGAAGTTAATGATTGTAATTCAAATATAAAAATACATATTAAGGCTTCATCTACTCATCAGGATAGAGAAGGCAGCACTATACAAAACTAGAGGCTGTAATTATTCATGCATGAAACCTGATATAGTTATTTATTGCGTACAAATATAAAGACATAATTTATATCCATGAGTTTAAATACAATAAAAGCGCAGAGCTTATGCTTTTTAGTTTTCTTGATCAAGCATGAATCCTTGCAAAGACATTTAATTTTTCAATTGTTATTCCTTTCTGTGTGGGTGTTGTGACTGGCCCCAGCACTCCTTTTCACCTTCTCATGTTTCCAATATTCTGAAAAAATAATAATAGAAAAGGCTGAATCGCCCAATTCAGTGGCAGGAGAATTTGTTCTCTTTGTACTGTTAGTGTTATAATGATTCCTGTAAAGTATTATCAAAAATTCATGCAACTATTTGAGTGTCTTAACCAAGTATCTGTTTGGGGTCTGAGTTTTAATCAACCCAAAGGAATGATGTTTCATAACTTCCTCCCAGTTAAGTTTCTAAGTTAGGAGGTGTTTGTCAATCAATTGATTGATATGGTATCAACGTATTCAGTTCCCGGTGGGAAAGTTTCCGAGAATATCTGGCTGGCTTGTTATTTAGATGTCAATGTTGGGTAAATTATGATGTCAAGATAAGTCAGATGTCAAGATATATAATTACATCAAAATACTTAAGAATACACATGAATGTTGAGGTTGATATTGTTTTTTTAAAGTTATGTTTTAACCATACAAAATTCAACATCCAAAGAATTTCCAGATGTGTAATGTCTATACAATTTGATATTTTAATATAATAACAGTAGACATCAATGGTTATTTTTTTTATTGTCCACTCTCTTAAAATGATAGCTCAGTGCTTCTTCTTAAAAAGACCATCTCTTTGATTTTTAAATTACAGTAAAAACAGACATGCCCATTCCTAACATGGATTTTTTTTTGACAATTGATTTGCGGTTATCTTTACAGCACTGTCTCAAGAGTTGCCTATCGTTGAGTTTTAATTCTCTATGATTTTCTTAGAGACTGACACATATGTACCCTCAGCGGGAATTTGTACAGACAGCGTACCCACAAAGCAAAAATTCCTGAAAGAATCCCTGGTCTTTCCCAGTAGTGGTGATCCTCAAACATGCAACTTAAAAAAAGAAACAAAAAACACACATTGCCCAAATTTCCACTTTTTTCTTCCTCTTCAAATACAGTAGATGTTTCTTGTTTACTGAGATACCAGTTTCCTCTTTTGAGTTTTGATTAGCCAGATCAAGGAAGTGTATCTGTGGCAACTACTTGTTTAGCTGGAAACAGCTAACAATCCTTTTTGTGTATATGTATGTGCGTGTGTGTGTGTGTGTTTATATATTTACTTAATGCTATGCCTTGAAGCGAAGTTCCCACAAGGTAGGTCCACTGGACTGTGAGCCTGATATATAGTAACTGTGGGAACACAAACTGTTTGATTTTGTGCCTTGACTCTCACTGACAGACACAGACATAAACACACACACACACACACACACACACACACACACACACACACACACACACACACACACACACACACACAGACACACACACACACACACACACTCTTGTAACCTGTTGAGTCAGACATACATACATGAAGAGTCAACATATTTGTCATAATCCTCCGTGCATAGTGCCTTAATTTGAATTTTTACTGGTGAGGAAAATTGAGTGAGACAAATTCTAATCTTTTTCTTTGACTGCAATCCTTTCCAAATCATGTATTCTGTAGAAATATGAATTAGGGCTGGGCAATATGGGTAAAAGGAAACATTGCTATATTCAGATGCAACCATTTTATTATCTTTTTATATCTTTATTCCTTTCTGGAAAGTCAAATACAAATCAACATTCAGTGAGTAGTCCATAAGATAATGTCATTACATTTCTGTTGTTTATGTTAATCGAAATACATTTTTTATTTGTCCAAAGATAGAAGTATGAAAAAAGATGTTTTTCACATGAGAACCTATTATTCCAAAACTGTTCTTGTCATTGTCTTGTATCTGCTTCCTAGTACTTACTTGCACTTATGTAATGCCTTGCTTTTTTTCATTCCTTTTTGATTTTAGATCAAATACTTCAAATTCTTTTCAGTTTACTTTTAAGGTTCAGTTTTACTGATGAAAAGCCCCTTCATATCGAATACAGTCAAAATGTACTTTGCCCAGCCCCAAGGCATAGAAACAGAGTTGTTGATACACAAAGTGTGTGAATAAGGGGGTGGGGTTCCAGAAAGTGGCAATAAGATACAATGTGGAAACAAACACAACAGCTTCTACCAGGTAACCATGGTAATCTTGTGCACTTCTTTTGCATGTACCTAAACTAGCACCGCACATGCATGCTTACAGGCTTCACATGGACTGAAACGGCCGGACTGTTACATGTGACTTTAAAGCTTTTCTCATGATTTTCACATTCCTCTTCTCTATCATTTTCCACCACGGTATTAACTGTCATCCCTGTCATCTGGAAATAATGCAGCTTTGTCTGCCCTGTTGTCTTCCTATTCTTCTGTTACATCATCTATTACTTACCCATATGTGCCTGAGTGTGAGAAACTGCCTGAGATGTAAAAACACTCCGGCTTTCGATTTTCTGTGTTTTGGTGAAAAGTTGACTTTATGGGAAATCAAGTGTTTTAAGTGTGCAGGTTGAATTCACTCAAATGCTCACTGCATTCACAGAATCAAAAGGTTTCTTCTCTCAGGTCTGATGGAAAGAGGAAACAGATATGAGTACTTAGCCGGATGAACACACACACCCTCACCCATACACACATACACACATGCCACATGCTGTCTATTTGAGATAATCTCATCTCCATCTGCTTGACGTTGATCTCTAATAGGCTGTTCCTGCTGTGTTTCACCGTGCCCTCCTCCCATAGACACTATCAGCATTAGCAGCACTATAGATTTGCCAATTTTTATTTATTTATTTATTTTTGGTCATTTCTTTTATGTGTGTTTGTATGTGTGGGGTGGGGGCGTCGAATCCCTCCATTTTACAGTTTTACAATTTAAATCCCTTGATCAAGTCTTGGCAATATATCACTATATTGCTGTATCGGATGTATTTAACTATGATAACGTATCACACATTGTAATTTACAGTCTTAATTTATTTGACAAAAAAGAGAATTTATTTATGATATTCAGGAACATAGTTGTAAATACCAATGAACTGAACATACACAACTTCCATGTTTGTACATTTATATGTTCATGCATGGCTATGTTTAAGTCTTTAAATATTTATCACTAGACTCTCTGTACTCTGAAAGTATATTTGTTCAATACGTATGTCCATATTAAAAAGAGGACATCAGATTTTAGCGAGCAGTGTGTGTTTGTGTTGTGCATTATTGTGTGTTTTTCTGTCTTCAGGCTCGACAGCAGGCACAGATGAGGCACCAGATGGCGGCCGACAGTAAGAACGATTACTCGTCCTACCTGCAAAAGTTCAATCAGGAGCAGAATGAACATTACTACACAGTTATCCCTAATATATTCCAGGTAAAATTCAACAGCATCACACCATGACACATTTGCTTCTGTATCATGTGGAAAATACTATACAATTATTTAACATTTGCATTTGCATTTGGACAAATAGTAATTCCAAATCACAGCTGCGTCTAAGATCAAGGCTGCATCGAATACTGTCTGAATGTTTTACTGTTCATGTTTTTAATTTTGAGGATACAAAAATGATCTACTATTTACATCAAACATGAATACTAGAGTGACAAAATAGTCCACTCTGTTGTATTTAGTACATTTATTAAAAACTATGTGATGAACTATTATTAATATTTATATGCAGTCCTTGCTGTTTTAACAAAGACTGTGGGAAATTGTCATTGCAATCGCTTAACAAAACCTTTGCTTTGCAAGATGGTTACAAAAGGAGGATGGAGGATATCAGAAACACCACTCAATTTGTGTTCTAAAACAAAATAAAGTGTATCATAAGTCACCAAAGGTACAGTAAATAGTAGTGGTGCTATTCAGTTTCAAACATAATACATCAAGAATAAATCTGCATTTTATATAGCAACTTCAAGACATGGAGGAGAAAAGGATCGAGAGATTAGGAGTGTGCATGAAGACGTTTGCAGACACAGATCGCCAAGTGCTGCCCATCATAGGGAAGTGTTTAGACGGCATGACAAAAGCAGCCGAATCCATCGAGCCAAAGACTGTGAGTATGCATTGTTTGACTTCTGAAGTATAACTGCGTCAGCCAGCTTCATCAGTGACACTTAAGCAGCAATTTTGTTCTGGGCTAATATCATTGGTGGACTTCTAAAAGATAAAATATAAAAATCAGTGAGTTGTTTGCTCAACGGTTGTGTTGGAGGACGCTGCTGTTACTGAGGAAACAGCTGAATAAATTGGTTCAGTTTATGGGTTGACTTCCCTGTTTTCATAGCAAAGGAAATGGTGAGATATAACCATACAGTACATCCTCTTAATCCTTTAAAGTACCATGGCAGCTTCATTGTAATGCATGATATATTTGCAGCTGACTATACAAGATCAAATCTTTTGAACAAAGAATGAAATTTCTCTGACCTTAAAAACATTGTGATTCTAAGAGCAGGACATTACCATTTTTGACATCACTGCTGTTAAGAAAATCCTAGTCTAAAGTTCATCAGACAAACATGCAGCATGAACATCCACACTCCATTAAGACAACAGGGACTTTCCGAGTTTTGTGCCCGTAATCTTGTCAGGGTGAGGAAAAAATCAGGAGTCTGTTCTTGAGCCTCAACACATATATTGTCATATTATGTATACAGTGGCGACATTTGATGGAGTTAGGCTTGTAAGTTCTACAGACCAGTATTCATCATGGTGAGGTAAGCAGGAGATGCATCTCTAGCACCATACTGCCCCAGCAAATAAGAGGACTGACTCCATCATGACAAATGCGTCACACCATTTTGAATGACTGCATGTGAAATCAAACATCTATCAGAAATACCACAAGGCCTCTGGTTGAGCAGCAATCGCACATCTAATGTCCACCCTTACATAACTAAAACATTTAAAAATTACAAATATTCAGTCACGGGTGAACCAGGATGTCATCCTTTCCTGTTTTTACACTTCACATTTTCCACTCTAAAGCAGAACTCTGAGTGTTTGCTGTGAGGTGTAGCTGGAGAAGTGGTATTGCTGCAATCTGTTGAATTCAATAACAGGTCTTGAACTAGATGAAAGATGTTTCCCACAGTTTGCACTGGTATATTTAGAATTTATTTTCCCTTGTTACTATTTCTTATTTAGATATGATTAAGAGAAAATTAACTGTTTGATTAATGGCTGTGTCACATGTTGGCTCTCTGGTGCGCGACAAAAAAAAAACAAGAATACCCCAAGGGATTTCATTGTGTGTATGTATGTGAGTGTGTTTGTGTGGGTGTGTGCATGGCCTTGTTCCAGGGAGATGTCTCCAGCCTGGCTGCAGAAGTAAACAACAGCAGGCAATATAATGTCACATGTTCCTTCCCTTTCTCTGTCTCTCTTCCCCTCTCTGCCTTGCAATAGTCCTCCCTCATGGTACACAGTCAACAGCAGTAGATGCTTTGACCCTCTATCCATAATGGAGCCAGACCCTCTCCCCTTATCAACTCAAGCAGGCCAGTGCACACCATGCAAGATTAATTTGTCTCTTCCTGTGTCTGAGAAGCCTGGTTATGTCTTGACCTCACTGTTTCTGTCATAACTCCCGTCTGACAGAATTTGGACTTTTCCTCTCTCCTCAGTTGCTCACAAACAGAATAAGGACTCAGAGAATGCATCTGTTCTCATAGTAGACTGTCACACCACTCCAGAAGAAAGAACTTTCAGAGCACGGCCATGTTAAATCTTAATATTTTACTTGTTGATCATCCTGATAATGACAAGAAACATGCAGTGAGCTGCCCCTTAGAGTGACAGCGAAACGGCACGTGTACTGGAGGTGTGAATCACTTAGATTAACCCAAGATATGCATTTATGCTGTAATGTATCACAAAATCAATGTCTCTTTCCATAACTATCTTCCAATTTATTGCAAGTGATCCTCAAACCTGTTTGCTGTTGGTTGTCAGATTTTTCTTTTTGCCGAACTGCACCAACAGCCAGCTCACACACCCACAGGACAGTCTGTGGATTATCTTGAGTAACTGGACTGCAATTGTTGAAATGAACATTAGTTCTACACTGTTTGAAACAACAAATGAAATTAAGTTTCACAGGCGAATATATTGTTTTAGGGCAGGGGTTTCCAAGTCTTGACAGTGTTTCTCCTCTAGAAAATACTCACAATAAGGTGCCCCCTTTGCTTAGTTTGTTTGGTTTTGGCTCAGTGGTAGGGTGGGTGACTGTCCAACGGAAAGGTTGGCGGTTTTATCCCTGGCCCATCCGGTCTGCATAACGATGCAGTGTCTTGGCAAGTGTCTGGGCAAGACCCTGAACCCCTAGTTGCTCTCAACAGCCTGGTGTATGGCAGTTTTGCTGCCATTGGTTTGTGAGTGTGTGTGAAGTGGTGAATGCAATCCAGTATAATGCAATATGAACCCCAAAGGTGTGAAAGCGCCTACCATAGTTCACCATATTTTACCATAGTTCAGTTTTGCAGCAAATAACCAAGTACATTTATCTGAATATCTTTTGGTGGAAGACTGCTGTTTGTGATTAAATTAAACATTTACTGATGACACTGAATTTCTTCAATCAATATCAACATCTGATCTTTTTTCTGGCATTATATAGCCCGAAACAATTGACAATATAAAAACATATCACTTGATGAATTGAACACCTACTACCTGACAAAAATCCTTCAAGAATAATGCCCTTACTAACTGCTACAATTGCTCTTCTCCACTAGGACTCAAAACAGGTTGTGGAGTCCTACAAGTCCGGATTTGAGCCCCCAGGAGATGTGGAGTTTGAGGACTACAGCCAGCCCATGAAGAGGACAGTGTCTGACACTAGCCTATCCAACATCAAAGAGGGAAAAGAGAAGTCCAGTGGCAAAAGCAAGGGCAAACTGTGGCCTTTCATTAAGAACAAAAACAAGGTAACACAAGATTGCGCACATAATACCGAGTATCTCTTCACTTGAATACATAGGAAAGCCTTGGTTGTCCTTGGTTTGGTGCATTTATTTCTTCAATACGACTCTAGAAGCTTTGTTCACTGCTAGAGAGTAGATTGGTCACAGAAATAAATAACTTGATAAGATTCATTTTTATTTTGGAATATTAGTAGAATACTGATTTTCACTTAGTTTCATGCTTTGGTTCATGCCTTTTGTTTATTTTTGTCAAGCTGAAAAATGTGTTGCTAGTTCACTGTTAGTATTTGCAATTTTTGTTATTATTTGCCACCTGTTTCCTCTTCCCTGGCAATCAAACTGACTGAAATGGAGCACCCCATCCGTAACATACACTAATGCATTACTACCTTCTCTCTGAACGGACTCAACTGGTCGATATTAACTTGCTGTTGGATCTGAAATAGCAGCCACTGTTATCACATTTACGATCAACCTTAAGTAGCCGTCTTCACTTCTACTGCTCGGCAAAACACATATTTGACTGTCATGGGCTCTTTTGGGCTGATGGTGGAAATTGGTATGAATTAAATTGGAGCATGAGTCAGTGTGTGTTTGTGTGGGTAGGAGAGATATTGTGTAACTAGGGCTGTGAAAGACTTGAACAGTGTATAAAGCTTCACAAATAATGATTTTTTTTTAAAAAAGAGGGAAATCTATGTGTACAACTATGTAAGAGTGGGCAAGATCTAGCAATTCTCGAAAATTGAAAAACGAACATAGGAAAATCAGCCTAATTATTCATAATTAATTAGCCTTATTTCCTACTCAATACAAACTAAGTAAACCTCACAATTAGCTTAGATGCTCAATATATCTGTTAACTAAAGCTATATGGCGGATGAAGAATCGCTAGATTAAAGAAAGATCTCTCTTAAATGTAGAAATAGTTTGTTTCCCTCTAATTATTTGCAATTAATATACAAGAAGATTTATGGACATAGTGAGAGAGGATATGAAGGTAGTTGGCGTAAGAGATGAGGATACAGAGAATAGGGTTAGATGGAGTGGCGACGCTTGAAGGGAAAAGCAGAAAGGAAAAGAAGGATTTGCAATTAATATACAAAGTTTTTGCTCCGGCACTTTTGGATAAAATGGGTTCACTTAGTCTGCCATGTCATGTGCAGAGTCCAAACACATGCAATGCATGGAGTTAATTTGCTTTGAATAGTAATTTTTAATTAGCATTATCTGCCCTCCCAATCCACTACCGTTTCCAAATTCTTGATGCAGGTAGAAGTCAAGCAGTTTAGTAGATGCTTAAAATGCAGCTACAGTATGTCACTCCAGTGGACTTCCTGAACTGGTTGGATGCTTTCCCTTCCTCATTTCCTTTCAAATTGTGTATTCATACTCTGATATTAAACTGGTATTTATTTTTTGGCCTTGCTACTGTATATTTTTTTAATGTAGACCCAAAATAATTAGTATGTTGACCTATTGAAGAATGAATGATCAAAACTGATTTCTTTGCCGTCAATAAATCCAATCTTTAACATCGCTGAGAACAAAATATCCCATCGGGTTGACCACTCAAATGACATCCCCCTTTTTTCTGACCTTTTACGGTCATCAACTCTAGACATTTCTTTGGACCAAAATATTGAAAAAAAAAAGCTTTGCACACTCCCCTTTTTGAACATAGGTTGGGGATGTGTGTTCTGTGTCTGTTGGCTGCAGGATATTGCATAAGTGACTTAGGTGAAGAAATGAAATTCCAGGACCCTTCTAAAAAATGGCATATGATCCGTTGAGAATGTGGTTGAATATAGCAATATTCTATATTTTTATTGTATTATTTATATTATATTTGATATAATATTTACCTCATCAGGTATAGTTGACCTATATATGGCTAAGTTATAACAGGCCTATATAAACACTATGAACTAGTATTTTAAGCTGCCAGTTTCTATTTTATGCACTAAATGTTTAGAATCTGTGTATGATTACACTTTCTCTCTGATGTACTTCAACATGCAGACAACCATACACTTGCACTAACGACTAAAACCAACCAAAAGAACAATAAACTCATAAATTGGTGTAAAAGGACCTTTTCTGGCTTTGCAAGAACCAGCTCACAATCATTTCTGAATTTTACTCTTCTGGCACTCTTAAGAAATTCTCTGGCTTTGGAAGAGGCATTTCTGATTTACTTGTCTATGCATGGCACTTAGAGCTCATCGTTGCTTCACTGTCTATCTGCTAATTTGTTGGTGGATGAATTATGCAATCAGTAGTTGTAGGACAGTAATAACGTCTTGGTTTCTCTGATGATGACTTTAAAATAGTTGCTCGCGTCCTTTGGGCCGTAGTGTATTTCTTGTTTTTGCTGGCATTTCAAGAGGATCAGAGAAGGGAGAGTTTACCTGAGCTGGAATTCTGCATGCGCTTTGACTGAAACTCCCAAACTGCTCTTTGCTTTGTTACAGCAGCTGCTTGCTTTAATTATACACTTCCTATTCACTTTTGGTTGTTATTCTTCTTTCTTTTTAACCCTTTAAATGTTTTTATGTGTTTCCACAATATAATAACTGATAGACTGATTTTGATGTTCCCTTGGATGTCTTGTATATTCTGTTTGGGTTCTTCTGTTGTCTGTTTATTTTTTTAACATTTGTGGAGGAGATTCATTTATTTCGTTTTGTGTTCCCTCCTCTTCCTCTTTTTTTCGTTGGATTCTCGCCCCCTTCTTCCATGTTTTTCCTCCTTTCCGTCACGGCTCCCTCTCTTACTGGTAGCTTATGTCCTTGTTAACATCCCCACGCCAGCCCCCACCTGCCCCCCCAGCCTCATCCCCGCCCTCACCCTCTGCTGTTCCCAACGACCCCCAGTCTCCCAAGCAGCACAAGGAACCTCTCTCCCACCGCCTCAACGACTTCATGACCTCCAAACCCAAAATGCACTGCCTCCGGAGCCTGAGGCGAGGGGTAAGTGTGTGTGTCCAACAAGCTTTGTGCATGTGTCCATGCGTGTGTGTGTTTCTGTACCTGCACCTGAGCTCTGTACCTGCACCACTGTATGCTTGAGGTATTGCAATGGTTTATAGTGTGTACCCAGCTGTTTGTGATTTCCATAATACCCTCTTAGTGCAGCCCAATAGCGGTTAACTAACTTGTTTAACTAACAACTGATTTTATAAAGGTAATGCGATCACATTTTGAAGACATTTTCATGTAAACCTTTTAGTGTTAAATTTTGTAGTTTTATTTCAAAGGACATCAATTCCTAAATACCAGCAGTGCAACTACCTTTACTCATACAGTGCTAAGGCCCTTTGCTTATCTAACCATGCTTCTTGAGCACATAACAATGAATCCATTGTACCTGTCTGACTCACCATCTGTCTCTCCATCTTGATCCGTCATTCCCAATATTAACTCCGCTCACAATGACAATCCCTCTAACCAACCTTCTCCCTTGGACTAAAATTAGGAACATGCCGAAGCTGTTTTAGCAGGAGCATCGAAACTGGTTTCTTTCTATGTACTTTTAGGCTGCAGGCTGGAGGCAGATTGTAAAAGGTTTTTTGCACATAAGCCTTGGCAATACAGCAATAGCATCGCATATTATAAGAATCCATCCATAGCAGTAAAAAAGGGTATCACTGGTTTATTTTACATTGATGCTGTCACACTTAATTTGACATCATGGTTATCCCAGCCAATGATATTCAAGAAAACTTTGTGACTGGGATATTTACACAAGTTTGTCAAATCATAAGTATCATATATAAATATTGTTTTTCAGTAAATTATTGTTTCCATTCTGTTACTGTAAAGAACTTTGGAAAGTTCACTCAACCAGCACACTTTTTTTCTTTGTGGAAATTTCAAACATCATTTGAAATCCTTTTGGAACCAGTGATTTTTACTGCAGCTGAATTGAATATCTCCATGATCTGAGTGGGACGTCTCCAGCAGCTGAATGGACTTACAGCCCGCACCTCAAGCTCTGTATTGATGACTAGACCTAGAAGTGAGTAGCGACATGTATGTTTTCTGACTTGGCAGCGACAGGCACACTTTTTGTCACTAGCATGAGGGTGAGTAGCCTCTGTTGAAATAGCTCTGTCTCCTTTTAATCCAGGGTTGCAGTTGCCAGAATTCAATTGGCATTATCACCCCTCTGGTTGGGAGGAGAGCTGGAAATTGTTTAAGGAGGCTCCAGATTATATAGTATCAATTTCCACATATTAATGCAATACATGCTTTCTTGATCATTATTTCTGTTTTTCATGTCATTGTCATGACCCTCCTCAACATAAGACACTACTTCTAATTTACATGAATTAACTTCAAGCTACTGTGAAATTACAAACAAACAGCAAGTAAGCAAACCTACAGTTTCTTAACATCACATGATAATAGATGAGTGCCTCATAAACAACTAATCAAGTAGCAGGTGATGTCTGTTAAAGCAAAACAAAAACATCATCAGATAGAATTTTCCTCAACAGTTCTACCAAGTGCAGCCTCCTCTCACCTGGTTTGTATAAAGTCCCCAGAAAAAACATTCGCATTGGGACAGTATTTGATGGTTTCAAAGATTTTTTTTTTGTCAAGAAGCTGAAAAGTGGATTGCAGGAGGTCATTAAGTAGTGAAGTCAAACACATCAGAGCACAAGAGGGGTTCTTAATTATTGTTGACTGATATGTTGATGAACTTGAGTCTTCACTGGTCCTCATTGATTTTGATTTTTCAGTGAATTTTTTTGTTTGCAAAATAATTCAAAGCTAATAGGAGGGAAAAAAGAATGGATTTCCAATAACTTATATGCATAAAAGGAAACTTAATGCTGATGGTTCAAGATCTTAGCTTGATCTAACATTTCTTTCTTAATCATTTGTGTAAAAAGCCCAATCTCATGTTTAGTAATTAGAAGTAAACTGTAGTTTCACCCCCAAACTCAAAGTATTCTTTACCAAATAAAACTTTTTTCTTTTGGTCTTTATTAAAAAATATTCAAAGGAAACTGAGCAACAAATGAGACTTGATAATATATCTGTTGCCCAGGCTTCTACTTGTTAAAGGAACAAAGAGTTTTGTTAAGCTTCACAGTACAAATTGATTTATTTGTACCCTGCAGAAGGCTGATTGAGTCAGAAGAGTAATTTCAGATGGCTTCCTGGAGGTCAACTTTATCAGCACCCTCTCGCCCCCAGCTGCGCTGTGTGTCATCACCAATTCTGATGCTAAAGTTGAATGCGTGTTGTCATGGAGTTGCTAGGCCAGTGCAGGATGAAGCAGCCTTCCCACATCGCATTTTTCCCTCCCATTCTCCCTGACCTCAGGAATGGGCGGCACCTCACGTGTTCCTTCCGGCCCAAAAAAGTTTTTTTTATGCTTGCATTTTGAGAGGGCAGCAGTTATTTGAAGCAAAGGTAAACATACGATGGTTGCTAATGTGACGTCTGAAATGTCATAGTAACAATAGTTACAACAGAGCAACCAGTGCACCACATTAGATTTCATAAAGGAAGTAATTGAAGGTCGACAGAAAGAAGGAAGTTTGTGTTTTTTCTAGGGCTGGGCCAACAGGAAGTAGACATTTCTGAAAACGGAAGAATATGAGAAGAGACATAAGATTACTCAATAAAAAATGGTGGTATATAAGGCACATTGTGTTTGATGCTCTACATATTCAAAATGGCACACATTTTTCTACAGCTTGAGAGGTTTCAAGTCCACGAGGTCAGCTTGCATAACAGTCTTAATTAGAATAGTAGACCTCATGAGATCCCATTTCAAACATTTTTTTTCCTCCTCATATTTGACGGCAACCTATGTATTTGTTTCATGTATATCGTTGTTCTCCATATATCCGTAAAATACAGTGCAACTGCTTCGTTTGTTAAAGCAAATCAAGAGTACGGCGTGATCAACACCTTTTCCTGTTTTTTCAATCCATTATTTGCACTGACACAAATTTCTTACCACAAAACTGCAAGCCAAACAGATTATTCAACAAGTGAACTGCTTATGGTGGGAGTCACATCTTATGCCACACAACAGCATTCACACAGTTCAAGTGTTAATTGAATGCATTCATAAATAAACGTGTTTCCTAGTGTTGAGCATTAAAGGGTGTCATCTTGGAACTATATAGAATTAAAGTAACTCATCAGAATCATGCTGAAAGGTGTTCGGATATTTCCTTGTCACTTAACTTTGCCAGCTAAATGTTATAAACCATTGCATCGGTTGCATTTGCGAAGAAATTATTTGTATTTATCATAAAAAAGAAAACAAGGGATAAAATACAAATAAAAGCAGTTTCCTTCAAAGAGGTTATTTTCTAGCTGCAGGTAAATTAATTACCTATCTGTGATTCCTCTCATGCAAGGAATACATAGCATCGGACATGCCACTGTTGATGTATGTCTTTGCTCAGGAGAGGGATAGGTTTGTGTAGTGACTATCAGCTGTCTTATCCATCCACAGTTTGCGTGTATATATATGTAATATGGAAATGTAAAGCCAATGTGTCTTGAAGGTCATCATGTAGGTTTATACTATAAGAGCTTGATATTTTCATGCTGTTTTGTGAACTCAAGTTGACAAAGCTGTGTTCTCTCTGACAACCACCTCAGCAGCAATCCCCGCATTCGCTCATTTGTCACAAAGAACTTATGAAGAGGACTCTTGGCCGACCCACATATGCTTTTGAAGCCAGGCAATATGTTGTAAGTGTGTGAGAAGAGAGTGGACCTGTGCAGTTGTACGGAAAAGATATCTGAGTGACAGTTGAATGCGTGATTAGTAAAAACCTTGGGCAACACAAACAGTAGCCTCTTAGATACTATTTATCATTATCTCATCTCCAAAACTCCTAATGAAGGAGGCTAGTGTGTGTGTCTTTTGGCTTAGTGATGATCACATGCCGAAATGAGACGAATGATCAAGGAAGATGATGACTTCATCCCACATTACATGAATCAGCTTGATGTTTCTTGTGTCCTGCAGCTGTTTCAGGGCTTCCCCATTGCTGAACATCTGTCAGGGGTCAATTCACAAAGTGACAAGCACCTTGGAATGTGATGGATTATGGATGAGGGTGTACCTTTCATCAAACATCCTCACCATTTAAATTCTCACTCTCTGACAGATCCAGAATTAGCTGGGTTCCTAACTGTACTAAAAAGCCTGAATTTCCCAGAAAATATATGACTTTTTTTTTTTTTTCGCAAGGACAATGTAGACAAAAAGGAAGCTGAAGAATCTTTAATAATTTCTCCAGCCTTCATTTTAAAGTGCCAATGAAATACTTGGGAACTGAATAGATTGTCTTATAATGAGATAGTATAGAATTAAATAATTAAAAAGAAAAAAACCCTCCTAATTCAATTAAATGCAAACAGAAATCCTGGTTTATTTGTTAAAAAAGTGTGACATTTTAAAAAAAGACTAGTAAATTCACTTGGAAAAAAAAGCTGAAAATGATGAAAACACAGGAACCTTAATTTAGCAAGGTGTTGGTTACACTTTGAATGTCACAGTGGCCAGAATTTACCCCTCCAGAGCTTTGATCGTGCTGGTGTGCTACTGCAGCAGTGTCATCCGTTGGTATGGACTGTAGTATATCTGTATATCTATGTCTGTCTCAATGCTTGCAAAAATGTAGGCAGATTTGCAACTTGAGTTATTAATATTTTTGTGCTGTGGAACATGTTTCGGTTCGTCATCCTTTTTTCCAGTGCTGGCAAAAACGTGATCTCCCATCTTAGCAAAGAGTTTTTGGAAATGAATCTCGATATAAGTTAGGGGTTTTGGACAGACCTAATAAATCACATTTCTTTTAAAGATTGATATCACACCTCTTGGATTCCCTTGAGTATGATATTGGAGGAAATGTTAGGTTAAAAGGCCCGTTTGTCCTGTTACCGCAAACAATAGCTTTTCACCATAATACTGTACTTGATATAGAATCATGACTAACGTCCATAGGAATGTGTTCTCAGGTAATTGAATAATTGTTGTTTTTTAGGGGTCTATTCAAGGTTTTAGGGGTTGATCCTCATACTGATTTGGACTGCTTGGGTGTGGTCCCTTAACTGCTCTTACTGGTAAAGTTGTATTTAATCATAATATTCTGCAAAAATAATTTTCTGTCACTTCAGTGCCTTACTTCTTCCTACTTATTTTACATATTGGGCCCATGTAACAGGGCAGTAACTACAGTTTGTATTGACTCTTTACAAATAATTTAAATACTACCAATATATACAGACTCCATATGACTCGAGGGCTTGATGATAAAAACATGATTTTGCAGCATCCTCATCTCGAAGAATGTCGAGAATTTGAGAGGCAAGAGATCATGCTGAACACCATAGCAGGTTTCTTTAGGTAGATGACTTTGTTATCATACTCAGTGTGAGTTTGAGCTGCTTCTTCGTGTACCTGGATGTGAGCCTCAAACAAGATCATAAAATATTTGCCAGAGCTAAAGGGATTTTGATTCACTTTCTAACTATTCATAATGTTCAAAAAACAACCTTGGGAAAGAATTCAAATAAATAAATGACCAGTTATAAGACTTTTCTTAGGCTTCTCCTTGTACTCTTGCTTTATAGTTTAGCTTTGTTTTTAGTTTTTTCCCTCTCTTACCAAATCTCATTTTCTTAAGTTTGCTATTGATTCATTGACTATGTTGGATATTTTATTGGTGAAAATATTGTTGCAGTGTCTAAACCAATCCCAGAGAAGTGCCACACGCTGGGCTTTATGGAATCTGTCTCTTTGTCTGTGTTTATATCTGCTAATGTGATATATATGTGTGGCGCCCTCTGCTGTCACATGCGTGCCATTGTCACAGCAGCAGAGAGGGACCAGGAAGTAAAGGGTACATTTGTTGTTGTTATTGCCGCTATCCCTTTACTTCGTCCTCTACATTTATCCTCCACTTCCCTTGATTTTTATCCCTTTTCCTGCTTGTCCAATAGGTTGGCCTTTTTGACCTCTTGTTTCTCATGTTTCATTCATCCATTTTATTAGAAATATTAGAAATCTATCCTAGAAAAGACTAAAGCCCTAAAGCTGAAGCTATTACTTCTGTAATTATATTATTGTCTAATAATGACACAATGATCAATCCAAATGCATCAGCTTTTGGGCCCTCTTTTCTTAAACCGGTGAACACATGCAAGTAATTTTTGCTTAAAAAATAAAAAAAGAAGACCTTCATATTCTCCCAATGTTGACAGTATTGTTCTTTTCTCTCTCCCATTCCTCGCCATTTCTCTCCCCTCTTCTCCCCCATGAAGCTTTCTCTCAAGCTGGTAAGCATGACCGTGTAACCACACGACCATAGCGGCATGACCATAGTACGCATGCCACGTCCTCCCAGTAACACATTGTTAATAACGTTCTGTTTTGTTTTTGCTATGTTTTTTTTTTAACCTAAGTTAATAATTGTTTTATTTTTGCTGTTATGTAATGAAGGGCCTCAAACTCCTGACGTCCTGTTGTATGTTACTTTGTTTGTTTGTTTTCTTGTTGTGGTTATGTTGCCGTCTTTGTCTGTGATCTCTGTGGTGCAGATCACACTCAATTCCCACGTCTGGAATCTCATTGAGGTGATCACCTTTACTCAGTGTTTTATCTGTCTGTCCTTGTCTGGTAGTCCTTCTTGTCTCGACAATTGCATTGTCTTGTAACAATTACTAATCTCATTCTGTGAGTTAGTTGGTCACTCACATCCTGACATTGCATGCCAATGACATTTCGTACATTGCTTAAATTAAGATAACATCCCTCTTTTTTTTTTGTTTTTAAATCGAAGGTGAATGAAAAGTGAAGACAGGAGTACTATGCATTTTAACAAAAACAGTTTGGGAAATATGCTTATTCACATGTTAAGACTCCCATGAGAAGGTTGATATCAGTGAAGATGATCAGTAAGAAGCTAAACTCTCAGACTAAAATAGTCTATCAACTGGAACCATGCTGAAATTCATTCTTCCTTTACATCCATTAATCCACAATCCATTATTAAATGGATGGTCAGTAGTTGACTAATCAAGCACACTTTAATGTATTTCAAGTAGGTTTAATATCACAATTGTTAAAATTAGCATGGCAGTTCGAAAGACAGGTTTATGTATGTATGTATGTATGGGTAGTCGCCTTTTGGATGAGCTATACTAGGCTTACTAGGCTTGCCAATCAGTACACGTCCTTCAGCACCTCAGCAATTTCTTGCAATGTGTACCCCTAAGTGTAAGGACTTTCTGTTGTCACAAATGTTTCAAAGTGTCTTTCAATACACAGCTGAAATTTTGTCCATCGCATTTTCACATCATTATCAGAGGTGATGCTCAATCTGTTAAAGAAAGAAAAACGTTAAAGCATCTTTTGAAGGCTCTTGCCAAATGACATGAACCATAACTACTATCTCAATGGTTCCAATTTTTGACTGGAACTATTTCACACAGCTATTACATTTACATGTCCCATTATGAGCTATTCATCATACTGGCCGTACAATGAAGGCCTTTGTTTTATTTTATTTGTGTCATATCTTAAATTATATTCAGCAGATGTGATGCAGACCAATCAACTTGTAAACTGTTATCCATACTAGGCTGACCCTACCAAACAGTACTGGAACAGTTTGTAGCTGTAATTGTGTTAGTTTTTGATTACATTTGATCATGTAGAATTGCACTAAATTATATTTAGATAGTAGTTGCTGTTTAACTTAGACAAACTAAACACCAATCCTTGCCTATGTTGGTGTAGAGAGGAGCATGGCTCTGCATGATGACTGACAGATGTTTATTATGTTGCATGCCTGGTAAGAATTGCATGCCACGACAAGGACAAAGGGTAAGGTTGCATGGTAACCCAGCTACTGTGTTTGACCAGCAGTGAATCCTGACCTCAAGTCTGTAGCTCCAGCTGTCACATCCTTTGGTGCAACTGAGACAAATTTCAATGAGATCAAAAGCAGGCCTTGGCCTATTCAGTCAAGCCACTGTAAATTATGTATAAATCCGAAAGCTGATTTATCTTTATTTATTTTAACAGTAGTTTTTCTAATATAATGTTCAATTAAAGCAATTATGTAACCAGTAATAAAGGTGACATTGTTAAAAATGCAGGGATTAAATTACAACTGCCAATTTATATAATATTCAACATGTGAAAATTTAAATAAAAGTTAAATGCAAAGTTTAACTTTTATTGAAAACGAGATTTTCCATTTCATAACCTTAAACAGTTTCAGTTCCCTTCAAACCATGGAACTGTGATAAGAGAAACCTCAGAAATACCAGCCACAGTATATAATAAGAGACTTCCTAGCAACATGACACATTGTCATAGACTGGAAACCCTCTCTTCAGGAAACAACTCCGCCCTTTCTATCAGTGTCAAGAAAAATTAGCCAGCTCACAGTGAAACACTTTATGAATCACATAGCCTTGTAGATACTATTTAATTACATGTATTCACGGCATGAAGAGAACATCATGTTGGGCATTGTGACTGATTAGGTAAAAGGCCTCCAATTTAATCAGAATCAGACCTCCCAACTCTCAGAATGTGTGTCTTAGCACGGGTGCAGTATCTTCTCCAGGTGAATTATTTTGTCAAATCACAAATCAGCCTGAATGCTGGTGTTCAAATGGAGATACTGCATTCAACTAGAATTGATCCCCGCTTAACCAAAAAAACAAAATAAAGCAAAAAAAGACAATAAAATAAATAATTAAGAATAAAACCAAGTGTCCTGCTCATTACCAGGTTACTTTCCCTCTATAATGGTCTGTCTCTATATGTTTTCTCCTATTTTGCTTGCTCGTTTGGCTCTTTTTTTCTCTCAGGGTTCTGGACCGGAGGACTTCAGCCATCTGCCACCAGAGCAGAGGAGAAAGAAGCTGCAGGGAAGGATAGATGAACTGAATAAAGACATTCAAAAAGAAATGGACCAGAGGTACAACACCATGCCAAAAATATGGTCCAAAATATGTTGTTATACAAATGCTATGGTTTTTAATCCTCGTCCTCTAATAAATCCTGAACAGGTCTTAGTCAATGCTATGCTACAGTATTATGAGAGTGCCTGTTAAAAATCACTGGGTTAAAAACGTTTTGTTGGTCATAAAGACTGAATTCTTTCCAAATACCCTGGAAATCTATATAATTTGCTGCACAGAATGTTATATATAGTGATTATTCTTTCATATCAAAACAACACAGCTCAACTAAAATTTCAGTTACACACTGAAAAATTAAGAAACAGATTTCAGTTTTTATGTGTCAAGGAATTTAAGCAAATAAGCAGTAGATTTAGCCGATTTTGAAAATCATTATAAAGTCATTCAACGCACTTCAAATTAAATCACATCCTGGAATGACATGGAAGTAGTTCCAGGATAATGTCTTGTATTTGGTACATTGGTACAATTTTGGTACATGAGACAAGGAAAACATAGCATCACTTTTGCAAAATTTTAAAGAGGCAATATGTTGATGTATGAAAGTCAATTAACATTTTCAAAATTCTACATGTGCAGACATGTCTCGGAGAATTTCACAATAATTATTTGACTTAAAGGCATGGACAAGACTGTTAAATGTATTAATAAAACATTTTAAGGTTGTTTTAATTATATGATGTGAATATCACACTGTTATGATAAGGCTGATTTTACAAGTATCTATATTTTCACTCGGTGTATGATAGAGGGATTTTTTAACATGCAGCAAAGACTGACATGCCAATGTCCCTCTTCCAGAGATGCGCTGACAAAGATGAAAGATGTGTATGTGAAGAACCCTCAGATGGGAGACCCGGCCAGCGTCGACCCCCGGCTAGCAGAAATAGGACAGAACATCGAGAAGCTGCAATTTGAAGTGCAGAAATTTGAGGCAAGTCTACACAGCAATCACGTTTCCCTTCTGTGTGAGCTTTAGTGCTTTGGAGCCTTTCCTGTTTGCTTTTTCTAAGGCAGTTAAATAATGGGACGTTGAAACACATCTCTCTGGAAGTTGGGGCACGTCCAAAGTAGACTTATGTTCACCCATATTAGGAAAAGATATGATGCGGCTTGAGGTGCTTGGCTTCGTCCTCCAGCTCTGTGCAGGGAGCAAGGTGCCAGAGAACCTTTTCCTTGATATGTCTGTTAATAATTAACAAACAAAGACATCAAAGAAGAGATGTTTCTCCTCTGAAATATCCCGTCAAATGTCAACGCTGACTGGAGTCACAATTGGAGTTGCTATCAACCAAGTTTTTATGCTCACATCGAGTGTGCACATAAACCACCAAAACATCAACAGTCAAAACACACCATGGAAAATGATCATCAAAAGAGACTGAGGAAAGCATGAGAACAAGAGGACTACTTTTTGCTCATTTCAATTAAGATAAAAGAAAACTGGTCTCGATCTAAATACTATGATGTATTAAGCATTATGATCTTTGACTGGAATAAAAACATAAAGCTGCAGTGCATACTTATACAATGAATGTGCGTGTGTCAGGGTTGGCTCGCAGAGGTGGAGGAGAGAATGCCAAGCAAGAGTGATACACAGCGGAGAAGTGGACTCTATGAGACCCAGAACACAACAGTGAGCAACAGCTGTGCACAGGACAGAGAGAGGTATGGTATACTCTGACAGCCAAGCAAAGCCCACCATTTAACAATCTTTCCATGCTTTTGGCATATTTTATATATTTCCGAAGAAACTATGTATGTTTTCACAGTCTATTTACTGTGTGTGTGTTGGCCCTTGAGCAGCCCGGACGGCAGCTACACAGAAGAGCAGAATTCAGAGACTCACGTCAAAGCAGACCCCAACCCTACCTCCACGACCCCGGAGTTTGATGATGAGTTTGACGATGAGGAGACCTTGCCCGCCATTGGCACCTGCAAAGCCTTGTACCCTTTTGATGGTAATTTGAGACACAAAATGGAAAATTCAACCCTGTAAAAAGTAGGCGGTATGCAGTTATTGCTGCAAAACAGATGTGACCGATGTCTTCAGTGTAGAGGAATTAGATTCCTCAAAATAAGTGGTCGTGTAAACTTTTTGATAAAAATGTGTAGAGATGAAGGGTGAATAAATAAATGAATAAATGAATGAATGAATGAATAAATAAATAAATAGATAAATAAATTGTGATTTTTCTTGCACAGCTCGAAAAAATTGTAAAAACAAATTGTAAAAAGCAGTAGTGATTGCATAACAGATATTCACACATTAAGAATCAGCCACCCTGTCTCTACTGCATGTTAACACATAGTGTGCAGCTCAGAGGGAATTTAGCTTAGCATTTTATTTATTTTTCTTAGGAAAGAGATTTATCGAGTTCTATTCCATTCCATTCCAAAACACGCCTCGCCCGCCCTCCTCCACTCCCAGATCATACTCTTGCAGCTGACGTCTTCTGAGAACTAAACAGATCTCAGTCAAATAATTTAGTTAACTTACAGGTCCGAAAAAACATATACCTTCATGAAAAACTTAACTCATCCATGGTGAGGTTCTGTTCCCTCAGAATGTATTACAATACATGGATAAAAGTACATTTTGAAGGTAGACAAGGCAGAACATCAGGTTTTCAGTCAGACAAAGGTATTTTACCAGAAGGTTTTGTCTATTGCATCAAACAAGGAATAGAAAGTGATTGCTTAGAATGGGTAAGCTCACTTTCTAAAGGACACATTGTTCTCCTGAAGGCCGACTGCCTCCTCATTCTGATTCATTTTGACAAGGCAATGTGTGTCAATTTGTATTTTGTGTCATTAAAAAAAACAACAATTTGTATCTAAACACAGCTCTGGAAGAGTCATGATAAGAATTTTGCTCAATTTGTGACACCGAGCAACAGGAGGACATTCTCACAGCTGAAATTCCATCGATACTATTCTGTTTTTTCCAATTTCTGGCTCTAATAAATTTGTTCTTTCCTTAAAATCAAAACATTTCTCTGTTAGCCACTCTTGGCTTTGCAGGTAAATGTTTTGTTGTTCTTTTTAATTCACTGATTCATTCCATTAGAAATGGCCTACAGGAGAGTTTTGAAGGCAGATGCACATCATGGATGTTCATCCTGGTTTCTTACAGAGCATGTGTTTGTTTACTTAATCTGGGCACTGTCATATCTTTGTAAACCAACTGACTTTATAAATGTACTTTAAATAATGGTGTGTTAAAGTCACAAAAGCATTTCGAATAGCATGAATTCTTCTTCTTCTTTTCCTTTTGACTTTTCCCTTTTCAGGGGTCGCCACAGCGAATCAACCTCCTCCATCTAACCGTATTCTCTGTATCCTCCTCTCTCACACCAACTACTTTCATATCTTCTCTCACTACGTCCATAAATCTTCTCTTTGGTCTTCCTCTAGGCCTCCTGCCTGGCATCTCCCATTCAAGCATCCGTCTACAAATATAGTCCCTATCCCTCCTCTGTACATGACCCAACCATCTCAGTCTGGCTTCTCTGACCTTCTCTCCAAAACATCTAACATGTGCTGTCCCCCTGATGGACTCATTTCTGATCCTATCCATCCTTGTCACTTCTAAAGAGAACTTCAACATCTTCATCTCTGCTACCTCCAGCTCTGCCTCCTGTCTTTTGTTCAGTGCCACTGACTCCAAACCATACAGCATCGCTGGTCTCACCACTGTTTTGTAAACCTTTCCTTTCATTCTAGATGAAATTCTTCTATCACAAAGAACCCCTGAAACTTTTCTCCACCCATTCCAACCTGCTTGAACCTGTTTCTTAACCTCTTTTCCACACTCTCTGTTGCTCTGGACCGTTGACCCTTAGTACCTGAAATCCTCCAACTTCTTGATCTCTCGAATAGCATGAATTATAACCCTTT
>CAAKHD010006849.1:0-10283 GCA_901007705.1 Fistularia tabacaria | reverse complement strand
AGGCATGCAGACTGTTTTTACAAACATTTGTGAAAGAATGGGCAGCTCTCAGGAGCTCAGTGAATTCCAGCGCAGAACTGTGATAGGATGCCACCTGTGAAACAAATCCTGTCGTGAAATTTCCTTGGTCCTAAATGTTCCACTGTCAACTGTCAGCTGTATAAGAAGAAAATGGAAGTATTTGGAAATGACAGCAACTCACCCACGAAATGTTAGGCCTCGTAAACTGACACAGGGCGGTCAACAAATGCTGAGTCGCATATTGCGAAGAGGTCACCAACTTTCTGCAGAGTCAATCGCTACAGACCTCCAAACTTCTTGTGGCCTTCAGATGAGCTCAAGAACAGTGCACAGAGAGCTTCATAGGATGGGTTTCCATGGGCGAGCAGCTGCATTCAAGCTACACATCACCAAGTGCAATGCAAAGCGTCGGATGCAGTGGTGTAAAGCACGTCGCCGCTGGACTCTCGAGCAGTGGAGACGCGTTCTCTGGAGTGACGAATCGCACTTCTCCATCTGACAATCTGATGGACGAGTTTGGGTTTGACAGTTGCCAGGAGAACGCTACTTGTCTGACTGCATTGTGTCAAGTGTGAAGTTTGGTAGAAGGGGGATTATTGTGTGGGGTTGTTTTTCAGGAACTGGGTTTGGCCCCTTAGTTCCATTGAAAGGAACCCTGAAAGCTTCAGCATTCCAAAACATTTTGGACAATTCCATGCTCCCAACTTTGTGGGAACAATTTGGAGCCCCTTCCTTTTCCAACATGACTGTGCACTAGTGCACAAAGTTAGGTCCATAATGACATGGATGACAGAGTCTGGTGTGGATGAACTTGACTGGCCTGCAGAGTCCTGACCTCAACCCCATAGAACACCTTTGGGATGAATTAGAGCCAGGCCTTCTCGTCCAGCATCAGTGTGTGACCTCACAATTGCGCTTCTGGAAGAATGGTCAAAAAATTCCCATAAACACACTCCTGAACCTTGAGGACAGCCTTCCCCGAAGAGTTGAAGCCGTCATAGCTGCAAAGGGTGGACAGACGTCATACTGAACCCTATGGATTAGGAATGGGATGTCACCTAAGTTCATATGCGAGTCCAGGCAGTTGAGCGAATACTTTTGGCCATATATTGTATGTTTATGGAGGAAGTACTGAAATCCTTATTTTTTAAAGTAAACCTGGAGATACTCTCAACTAAAAACTGTATTAGAATTAAAGTGCAGAAGTATCACCTGCAAGATGGTCATAACCTTCTGCATTATCTTTAGAAAAAATTGTTCGCAACCAATATGTAAACAGTGGGTTTTATCTTACTGCATGTAAGAATATATTACGTATGTGTTAATAAGTATTTATTTCCTGATGTGATCAACTACGTACTTCTTCGTTTGCAGTTTTGTAGCACCTCACAGAAGCTGATTTTATTTATAATTTTACATGTATGCCAAACTGACCTATGCTGAAAAACAATATTTCAAATCATAAAAGCTGTTGTTTTGTTGTATCTTGTTTTTTTCGATCGGGATGTTCTGCAGTGATTTACTGTCATTGTTGCTCTATTTGATGGAAGTTGCTTTTGGTGCCACTGGCAAGTGCAAACAAGTCTATGTTCAAGAGACTTGTTTGCAGTGGTCAGTGTTAAGTATGATAAAATACCGAGTGAAGAGTTCGGGCGGCACGGCGGCGCAGTGGTTAGCCTCACAACAGGGGGGCCTTCCTGTGTGGAGTTTGCAAGTTCACCCCATGTCTTCAGTGGTTTCCTATCACCGTCCAAAAACATGCAGAAGGTTAACTTGAGACCCTAAATTGCCCATTCCTGTAAATGAGCAAGTGGCCTCCATATGGCCCTGTGATCGACCAGCGACTTGTGTGGGTGAACCCCGTCACTCGGCCAATTGCAGCCTGGATAGGCTCCAGCACTTGCAATCCTGAGTGCAGGATAAACAGTATAGATAATGAATAAATGAAAGAAGAACCTGGGGTTGCAAGCGTAATATGATACTCATGAAGAAATGCATTACATCATTTTAACATGATAGTGTTTTTTATTTTTTTTTCTTAGTAGCAAATACAAAAGAGATCATGTTAAGTTCAAAGGTAAGCATTTAAACCTAATCTAAGATCGTGATTGAGTTTCTTTCTTTGAGGCCTCCGAGTCATAGTTAGGTCCAATGAAGAGTTGTTAAAGGAAATTTAAAGTATGTCCTTATATGAAGACGACTGTACGTTATTTGATGTATTTTTATAAGACAGAGGGGATTTATACAATAGGATTGAAATGTGGTTTAAGACGGTGGAGCCAGTTTTTATCCACAAAAAAGACATTTTTTTTTGTTTAACTTCTCCTGACAGTCAATGGCAAATACATTTCATAAAAAAAGTTGAAAAGCAGCAGAAGGTTAATTCTCTTATCGGAAAAATTTATTTCTTTTTATAGCGAGTGTTTCCGTCTCCGTCAGCCAATAATTAGCTCTGTCATGTCGCCGCAATAACGGTGGAATTTGACAATACATTATGAGCCGCCTTTGAGCAGCAAAAGTGCTTTTGACCAGGTATCGACTTCCGCATTTGCTGAACAGCTGCTTAGCAGGACAAAACTTAGAGAGGCAGCTCCGACTCGTCCCTCCTTTTGCCTGATGGTCAGACATTGAATAGATGGACGGGGAGGAGGGGCAGCAGGTTGTTCAGCTCCCTTGAGCTAAGTTGAATGTCTTCTGCTAAGAAGGGCCAGAGCACAGACACCTAATCAATAGATCAATCATAACATTTCCACTTCAAATCAATTCATCTTGCCGTCCCTCTCTGTGCTCTTTGTTTGAGCAGATTGCTCTTTATCCTCCAACAGTTCTATTCTTCACTTGCCGCGGATTCATCCGTTCATTTATAACTCGGACATTAATGCTAAGCGACACGTTTTCAGAATCTGCCACATGTACAGATGAAGAAGAAGAAAGAGCGAGAGTGACGGAGAGCGGCGGAGACAAAGTAGTAAAGAGGACACATTGTTGACTGTGTTGAATTCCAGCCATTCAGATGACTGGAGTGCGTAGGCAAGGCCTCCGACGCATTTCCCCATCAACATCATCACACAAGTGTCCATTCATGCGGCTCCACTGGCACTGGGGACATCTGCACTGCAACATTTGGTGCCCCCTCCCCATGGCGGCTGAAACAAACACACAAAGAGGCACATGGGCACGCACACGCACACACTCACTGTAAACGTCTCCTGCTAAATGCCAATGCGGAGAATCAGAAGGACATCAGAGATGGTTGTTGTCTGCACGCCCATGTGTGGTTTTTGCGTGAATGGGGCTGGTAGGGCTTTGATACCGCTGGGTGGCGGCGGGGGCGGCGCATAGCTCAGCCCGCTCGGGTGTGTCATTATGAAGGGAGACTCGGGGTGGCCAAGGTTTTTGAGTGTAGTGCGACCCTGTGGCATTCCTCGGAGGCTTGCTGTACCACAGTGACGTCGATGGCCCAGGTGACCTTTTAACCTTAGTAAAATATCCATTGTGTTCTGCTGTATCAATTTCACACATTCAGATTCGCTTAAACTTTAAATAGTTGTGACACAATCTAAAACGACAAATTTTAGCTGAAGCAAATTTATGAATTCATAATGAGTTAGTTTCAAAAGAGCAGTGAGTCAATTAAATTTAATGACTCAATTAAATTTTTAGGTGTTTGGGGACCTGTCACAAGCGTTGCTTTTGAATTCAAAACAAGATGTTTTCGGATTTTTTTTCTGTTGCTGACTTGCTACTGTCATTTCTGGATCAGCTGTATTTGTTTGTTTTCTCAATTTTACTAAAGCAATTACAGCATAGCAAACAAAAGCAAGAAAATGGAGGCAATCAGAAGAAATGATCAAAAAACCTGCAAGGAATCACTTAATCAAAGCCCTCTCTTGATTCATTCTCGAGTTTGTTTGTGGTTGATCTATTAAAGAAATACCTCCATTTCATGGGATATTCAACAACAACAGCAACAACAACAACTTCAAATCCAAACAATCACATTCTTTTCCAAGAACCTTTTGCTGTTGACAGTAATTGTCTCTGCTTTATGCTACCTTTTTGTAGATATTACAGTAAATGGTCAAAATCTGTTGAATCTTGGTTAACCTGATGCCTGAGTTCTTCATCACTCCTACACACACACACACACACACACACACACACACACACACACACACACACACACACACACACACACAACTTCTCAGGTTTGTTGTTCATGAAATAGTTAAATGCACCTCAGTAAATTAATTCACTGGACGCAGTTGCCATTCATGAGTCGGCCTTCCAGCGAGTTTCTCACACCACTGGGCGTCACTGAGCTTTTTGTTGGACAAACAACCAACGCTGAGTAGGAGCTCCAAGCATCACTGTTATTGTTACGGCCTAATGTCGGACACCAGCATTGTTGTTTTTGCACCAATCAACACATACATATGTAATAAAGCAGAGAGCTAACGGGGACAATAGAAAGCATTGTGGCGTCCAACTCCAACTCAGATCAGCACAAAGGGCCCCCTCCCAGGAGCCGAGATCGAAGCCGGCTCCAGCTTTGCATAACTGTTGGCAAGGGCTGGAATTAACCGTTTCCTATTTGAGCGACATGATTAGCCCCTGCTGGGAGTTACCTGGCATTTGTCACGGTGGTATTGGTTTGGGAGCCATCTGTTGATTGTCCTGGCATTTTTGTGAATGATGAGGGTTGATGTATGGTGATGAGAGTTCAATGAGGGGAAGGACAAGGGGTGACGAGACATTTTGGATTGACTGCAGATGAGAGGTTGATTGTCTATATATGCGCTTTGGTGTGTGTGCGTGTGTGTGTGTGTGTGCCTGTGTGTGTGTTACTAAGGGCAAACGTCGATGGCTATGTCAGGGGTGAGTGATAACCCTGGTCTTTTCAGCACCGCGGGGCGGGTTGTGCGGGTGTGATGGATGGTTAGCAGTCCGGCCCCCTTCTTCATGCCAGCGTCTGGAGGTGGAGCTGGGGGCGGAGGGGTCGAAGGGGCTGCTGGGGCGGCCGGGGATGAACGCATCTGGCCCTTGGCTTAGACAAAGGTTGTCTGCTCTTTTTAAAAGAAACAAAAAGTGAAGTTATGCAACTCTTGGAAATACAATGATATAGAATAACGGTCCCCCAATTATATTACAATTATCTCTTCCCACAGAAGTATTTGCAGTTTGCAAATGGTCCTCCTTTTTCCTCTTCATCTCTTTCTTCAGTCATCTGCTCTCTCCTGCATCCTGTTTGTACTAGCATTTCTTTGAATAATTTCAGGCTTGACTGTACATATATATACAATATGTTATGTATAGACAAAACATGCAGTGACCTTTTGCGATAGATACAGCATATCCTTTATGACTTACTGCAAAGAGGAGGTCACAACAAAACATAGTATGCTAGAAAATCAACAGTCTCCCCCACTCTCTCTCACACTCTCTCTTGTACTACATCATTTTATGAATCTTATTGTGCAGTTTCAGTTTGGCATCAAAACCAACTTGATATTTCACAAGGACATGTGACCAAAAAAAAAGAAAAAAAACCTACCATCCATTGCATCTGGACTCACTGGGCCTGCATGGATAAGAATCAAAGGTCTATCCTCTTCTGAAATCTGGAATTGTGATGTTTCATTAAGGCATGTTGATGTATTTTGACCTTCAGGGCCACCATAGCACATATGGTGTTAAAATGTCTGGATGTAGTCTATTATGTCAAGTGTGTTTTCAATATATAAACCATTCAGTTCCATTCATGTGAAAACCTTTATTGATAGTGAATAATACCATAGTTACTGTAGCTCCAATGCAGACAGTTGGGTTGGGGGCTATGTTCGGCGGGGCCCCTCTCTAGACGACAGTGTATCTGATACAATCTTTCCAGAGCCGTGTTTTTCTCTCTTTGTTTGAGACCTGACGGATTAGTCTGGTCTGCAGATTTGCAGAACAGGAGCCGTAGAGATGCATCCAGAGAGGAGCTCGGCAACCTGCCTCGTGTTTTTTTTTCCCCCAATCCTCAAACTGGGGGCCGGGGGGGACAAAGGGGTTGCAGAGAGCAAGAAACATAGACAAGGGGGAAAGGAGTGAAGCAACAAAGGCTCATGTAAAGAGCATAAGACCTTCGAACACCAGGGCTCACTAATTGACAGCTGCAGGGAGTTGGTGGGGGGAGGGCACCCTGCACACAGCAAATAAAAAAAATGCCCATATGCATGTGAGTATCACATCATTTATCTGTGGGCTGTACATTTCAAAACTTTCCCTTTTCATCAGCTTCCTCGTGTGTTTGATGCTGCCACACCTGGACCCCTCATCACCCAACCACCCTCCCCCATTCACACCTCAAAGAACACACATATGGAGAGAAAGGCGCAATTTGCTGCTTTGTCACGTAGTAAGTTAGTAATAGCACACCGAGGGCCTAAGGCCACTATTTAATTGCTTTAGCCACGTTCACCAAAGAGGTGCCACCACATTTAATCCCCTCAGTGGCGGAGTGTCCCGGCCCACTGGTGGATCTGTCCCTCAGGGTCCAGGGGGGTGTGAAGTGGCGCATGGTAGCCACCCCCCCCCCCCATCAAGAATTGGTACCGCATCCATAACCGTCCAACCCACCACCCACAACGTTGAACAAAGTCCCGTTCAACATCCGGGGCATAACCTTTCATCTGTTTATGCAAACAGGCAAATCAAGGCAATTGGCCACAGAGTGTGATCCCCGACGCGCCAGGACACCGGCTCATTAGGTGACGGAGGACAGAGGCTCCTTAATAAGAAGCGTTAATTTCACACTGAGTCAATGACAATGTAGACAAAGTATGTCTCTTCATATGACATCATTACTGAACACAAAGAAAACAAAATACATTCATTGATTTACAAAAATAAAGGACTTTTCTTCATTTTAGCGCTCTAAGTATACACTGCTTATGTGCACTACCTGTGTTTTGACAAACATATTCAGGTGTAGATTTCTTCCCATCTTTAAAAAAAATGATGCACTCTTAATATTATTTTTCAACAGAAATCTTTTTTCAATTTTTGTTGTCATTGTATTTATTTTGTTTGAATATACTATGTTTCTTTTGGGGAATAAGTAAAGCCACAACCATTTTCTTTTAATAACGGCCCACATCAATCAAATAGTACACACTTTAAAAAAAGATAAAGCAATGCGAAATGTGTTAGACCAGTAAAAAAAAAGCCAAACATGACATTCCAGACATAATGCTAAATGAAATACAAAAGCCTCCATTGACTCCTTTCTAGTCCCACTTCCCTTGACTAATTCGAGATGACCGGTGCCGCTGGCAAAGCAAATTTCCAACGACAAAGCTCATTTTTATGTAAACTACAAAGTCGATAATCCAATTCATAACACTAGGAGGCTAAAATGTATTTAACCATGTGGTCAATAAAATGCATAAAATGGCTTAAACTGGGGCGACACGATGGTGCAGGGCACAGTGCCTCACAGCAAGAAGGTCCCGGGCTTGATTTCGACTGGGGGCCTTTCTGTGCATGATTGTATGTCTATATATTGTGTGAACGAGAGAGTGAATGGTTATCTGTTACTATATGATGTGTAAATGAGCAAGGGAATTGTTGTATGTCTGTGATCGACCGGTCCAGGATGACCATGACTGCAGGATTAGCGGTATAGATGAATGAATGAATGACACCCACAAAGCCCTCATTCTAAAAAAAAAAGCAACAAAATCATAATTGAAAGTATGTCACATTGACTTCTGTCCTTGAAGTGAATCCACCAAGAATCAAATAGTATACAATTGTACAAATGATTAGTATTCTCATCTCATTTAAAGCATTTTTAGTTGAATAATTACTTTAAAAAATCTTCCCCATCAGTCGCCGTGGAAATGTCAATATGTTGTTATACATTTCCACATTTTTTTTTTTTTAATCATTCTGCTCATGTACCTGCAGGCTAAGTATCTTCAATATTTCTTTGCATTCTTCCACCTCGTTACATGAAAAGTTCTGACAATGATATTTTAATGGTTAAGAAAAATATTACAGTTTCACTGCAATGTGTATATTTTTACAAATATAGTATTCCTTTTGACTCTGTAAAATTCAATTCAAAAAGAAAAAATACAGTCAAAATTCATTGGCAGTAGTCCAGTAGTAGCTTCGCTCTGTCAGCTATTCTTTTACCCACAAGCCAAGGGTCTTTACTCACCCACAAAGTACCATTCACCTCCGCCATCATCCCCTCATCCCTAGACCCCTTTACTAAGATTCCCTGTCTCTCTATACCCACTGTTTAAGGAGGGAGGGACTGAAGGGATGGGAGGAGACATGGCATCTGGCCGATGCGCAGCCATGTGCTTAGGGCACTGAGGAGTATCCGGCACAGGAGGAGGTAAACGCAGATAATCGGGGAGATAGACTGTTACAATAACGGCAATAACCGCTCATTCAGCCCACAAAGTCTCGTCCTAGTCATCCGGTGCACTCCCCTCCCCGTCCTGACTGTGACTCACCTCATCTTCCATTCACTTGGAAGCAACGGGACTGAAATTCATGAATAAAGAAGAAAAGTCACGGAGTAGGAGTGTAAAGACAGGGCAGGACGCCGGTTGACCTTTTGTCTTATTTAAAAATCAAAGGGTCCCACTGTAGAGGCTGGTCGGATGGAAGACGAGGGTTAATCCATGGGACCATGGCTGACCTTTAACCCCATGGGGGCGCAGGGTCGGCCTCTACCAAAATTTCTCTGTGAAAGTATAAGACTTCCCTGATGCACACCAGGCGGAGTCGGCTGCCCCACCCCATAATGATTTATGGGGCAGGGTGCGATCGACACGCTCTGCCCTGGGGATGAGCCTAAATGGTAGTTTTGACATCGCTAAGAGACGGGGTTAAAGGTGATCAATAATAAGCCACTGGAGGAGAAGAGACAGAAGGACGGAGAGGAGGTGAAGGGAGGACGCAGCAGCTCTTTTTAATTGGCCTCCGCTCATTACTAAGGTCTTTGTAGACCATCACCTCCTTTTGTCAAGGCCCTGCCTCCGGCTCTGGCTCCAGAGTGCACGTGTGGAGGTTTTAAGCGTTTTTGTGCCAGTTGACCTTAAAAATGTGCTGCTTTCAAATGACATTTTTGAAATTTGGTACAAAAGATGTTGACAGTAGATCTTTGTACCAAAGGGAGTTGGAATGTTCGTTTTCTATTCAAGACATTCTAATGTTCCTTTGGTTTATTGTTGTCTGAAGTATAAGTCTCACTTTTGAATTAAAAGTTAGACAATGCAGGTAAATAAAGGTAAAAATTAAATTGAAAGAAAGAAAAATAAATGAAATAATATTTTGAAAATATATTAATCTTCAATATTTCAAGAAAAAAATTCAGGTTCTTAGAGATTGACACAACAAGGAAGATACACTTTATGGCCAAGAGTATTCGTTCACCCATCCAAATAATCGGAATCAGATGTTACAATCACTTTCATGGCCACAGGTGTATAAAATCAAGCACCTAGGCATGCAGACTGTTTTTACAAACATTTGTGAAAGAATGGGCAGCTCTCAGGAGCTCAGTGAATTCCAGCGTGGAACTGTGATAGGATGCCACCTGTGAAACAAATCCTGTCGTGAAATTTCCTCGGTCCTAAATGTTCCACTGTCAACTGTCAGCTGTATAAGAAGAAAATGGAAGTATTTGGAAATGACAGCAACTCACCCACGAAATGTTAGGCCTCGTAAACTGACGGAGGGCGATCAGCGGATGCTGAGTCGTATATTGCGAAGAGGTCACCAACTTTCTGCAGAGTCAATCACTACAGACCTCCAAACTTCACGTGGCCGTCAGATGAGTTCAAGAACAGTGCACAGAGAGCTTCATAGGATGGGTTTCCATGGCCGAGCAGCTGCATTCAAGCTACACATCACCAAGTGCAATGCAAAGCGTCGGATGCAGTGGTGTAAAGCACGTCGCCGCTGGACTCTCGAGCAGTGGAGACGCGTTCTCTGGAGTGACGAATCGCACTTCTCCATCCGGCAACCTGATGGATGAGTGTGGGTTTGACAGTTGCCAGGAGAAGGCTACTTGTCTGACTGGATTGTGTCAAGTGTGAAGTTTGGTGGAGGGGGGATTATGGTGTGGGGTTGTTTTTCAGGAACTGGGTTTGGCCCCTTAGTTCCATTGAAAGGAACCCTGAAAGCTTTAGCATTCCAAGACATTTTGGACAATTCCATGCTCCCAACTTTGTGGGAACAGTTTGGAGCCCCTTCCT
>CAAKHD010006847.1:42199-96394 GCA_901007705.1 Fistularia tabacaria | reverse complement strand
CCTGGGCATGAATAAACATAAGGCTGCTCATCAAACATTCAGAGGTGTCTTTACTCTGCGTGGTTCCTGACAGCAGGGAAAAGGACTAACACATGCTTGGATTCATGCGCGAGCACGTGCACACACAAACACACACACACACACACACACACACACCACCACCAGCCAAGCCCAAACTTGCCTTTTTTTTTTGACTCAGCCACTTTTTAAAAGCGGACGTGCTTCCTCCGCGGGAAGAAGGAGGCAACAGCCCGGCGGAGGATCCGCTCAATGGGAGAGGCGTGGAAGTGGAAGTGGAAGTGGAAGGTCGCAGGATACTCGGGCTGAGCGGCGGAGGGCTTGTTGTTGTGTTCTTTTTTTTTCCTTATTTTCCCCGAGTTTTTCTTTTTTCTTCTCACTCCCGGGATCTCGGGCTGGGAAGGCGCCATGCGAGCATCATGAAACTTAATGATGAGAAGAAGAGCGATGACAAAGCTTAAGTGGCCACATCTGCTTCGCAGCCCCGCTCAACGATTTCCCGTCGGCCGGCTCGACGATCGGCGGCGGTGAAGGCGCGGACGGCTCGCCGCTCGCATGTGTCCGCGTTGTTCCACGCACAACTTAGTTCTTTGTAAATCCGCGCGCGCACGCACGGACACACGCACACACATCCGGCCGTGATGCCGCGCCTCGCTCCCCGCACACTGGCCGCAGCTGGCGGAGCAGACGCGCGCCTGTAGCCGCCGGAGGGACTCCTTGAGGGGGCAGGGGCTCCGGAGATGCCGCTCCCCCGGGGCTTGGTTCTGTGTCTGGGCCTGCTGCTGACGACCACAGGGGGGGTCGTGGTCATCTGTCTGGGTCTGCCGGGGAAATCCGCCCCGCTCTTTGGACTCGGCCTGATCGTGGGCTTGGGGGGCGTGGGCCTTCTGGTCGTGGGGCTCTGCATGGCCATGAAGAATCTCCAGGTGGCAGTGCCCGGACACTACCTCCTGCACCCGCGCACGGGCACGCGCTTCAGCCCGCAGCAGGCCGTGGCCATCCAGAGGTACATGCAAACTTGAGACAAGCGCACGATGCTTTGACACGAAGATTTCCCAGAAACAAGAGTGTGAAGAGCTGACAGGGAGCAGATTAACTGATATTCCTACTGCAATGACATCATGATACCATAGTATCGCGATACACGGGTTCCAGGACAATTTACATATTATGGTACATTGTCGATATTCTGTATCTGTGACCTCAAGTTAGTTTAAATGCTGTAATCTGTCCAAATGTATGTGCATTATGTCTTGACTCAATCATCGCTCCCTGTTGTTTTCAAAACCTAAGAGAACCCATGGCCTCAAAACACGGGAGAGACGAAGAAGACAGCCTTTTGATATCAGGAGGGAGAAAGTGGCAGATATTGTGATTATGGCCTGATTATAGAAGTAGGTCATGAAGAAAAATACATGCATGTGGTTGACAGGCACCTCTGGCATTGTCTGAGGTAATCTACAAAAGCATGTAAATTTAAACAAGACGTCCTCCGCTCATTGTCCAACGCTGTAAAAGAGGAGACTCCCGGAGCAAAGTTTCCATCATCAAGACTTTTCTATCCTTAGACCGCAAGTTTAAAAAACACGGTGTTTCTAAACCTAAAATGTAGTAGGGCCTATATACAATGGATTGAGCTGTTGAATTTGTTTAGATCCATTGCAGGGAATCTGTACGCAAGGAAAGAGTTTGGAAAAACAACATGACAATATTGTAAGTCGAGTTCTTAAGTTGTTTAAGGAGTAAGAGGACAGTAGGATCAGCTGCATTAAAAGCAGCTGATGTTGAATTGCAATGTGATATTAAGATTTTGTTGTTGTTGTTGTTATTGCTTTTAAGCTGGTGGGTACAGACAGCTTAGCCTTCTCTAAAAAGTTGAACAAAAAGCTTGAAAACAAAAAAGCAATAGATACAGTTGAATGACAAGGCCACAAAGTGCTTATATAAACATGAATGCGACATGTTATATTTGTGAAAGTTATACATTTGCAAACTGAAAGTTAAAATGGATAATCTTTGGAAGCGGGGTTACAGTAAGTCTAGATTTCTAAAATTATTTCTGTCATTTCTCCATTAAAAGTGAGACAATCATCTGCAATTGGTCCTTACTCATAGATTCAGACACAACGGGGACTTATGATAAATAAGCGCCGAGAAGAAAATGAGCCGTATGAGAAAAAAAAGAAGCTCTGTGAGTAACACGAGTGAAAGGTTTTAAGTATTAGGTTAAGTGTTAGAATGTGTGGTAGTCTATGGTTTTATTGTTAAAAGTGTAAGATAAAGTGAATAACATATTGGGGTTGAGTGTTGAGTCAGATGATGGGTGTGGGCTGGAGATTGAAGTGAGCAAAGCAGAGTGTTCATGAAGGTCTTGCAAAAGAAATAAGACAGGATGAGATCACTATAGATATTAAACTGAGCCCTATCCTCTTGATGATTCTCTTCAGGAGATTAGACCGGATTCGTCGGGAGATGTCAGCGGACTCGGTCAGCAGGGCACCGGAGCCGGAGCCCTCCCTCCCATCAACCCCTCCGCCCTGGACTATGGAGCCCCCGCCTTCGTACGACACAGTGATGAAGAGCCAAGAACACAACGAGCAGCTTTAACCTCTCGTGCTGATGGACACGTTTTCTTTTTGTCAGTGCCTTTTGAACCTTAGTTTAAGGCTGAGGGCTGTGGGTCAGCACGCTGCAGCGAGCCTCAAACACAAACCAAGAGGGAGAAGGAGGTTGCAGCTGGTTAAACGCTCAGACAAAGCTGGCCCTCGTGCAGCCCTTGGGTTTAGAAAGCAGGCATATTGTGAATGGAACAATGGTAGCTCGCATGTAACAACTATCCTTAATAAATAGTAAATTTAGAATTTTTTAAACTTAACTTTATCAACATTTTACCAGTTAAAACAAAGGTAGTGAGATGTCTGATTAAGCATGATAATTATTGTTATTATTGTTTTAATCTGACATTTCTCAACTGTTTTCTTCCAAACAGTTTTTCCTTGAAAAGGATTTTATTGCAACATTTGAAGAACAATCCAAAATTATGAACAGATAAATTGGAAAGTAATTATCAGTCTGGATTGTAATACAGAGGATAAATAAGATCCATGTTGATAGATGTTTTCCTACATTTCTTAAAAGTAAAATACTAAATGGCAATCATTTGACTTTTTTTTTGTTGTGGATACGTTTTATGGGTCTGGCAAAAGTCGTATTAGTTTTTGCAACCATTAGTTAGAAACCAATGATTTTGTATTACACAAAATGATGAATATGAAATATTTCCAAAACATTTCTATTTCATTGCTCACGAACAGTAAAATACCTATACAGTAAGTTTAATTAACTATCAATTAACCATTTGTCAACAAGTTTTCTTTTTTACTTGCCTCACTATACTAAAGGACTTTTTAAAAAAAAAAACTTAATCTTACTTTTGCTACAAAGTAAAGAGACCTGCCACCGAATTGGCAACAAGCCTCCCATGATAATATCTTTTGAATGTTTTATCCGCCTGCTTTGATTGATGTGACCCACTACTGACCTGCTATCTCTTTACTTTAACAACATTCCTCACATTTCAACAGTTTCCTCTTTTTTATATCAGCACTCTTTCCAGTTTAAGAAGTTTGATTCGCTGTGGCAACCCCGAAAGGGAAAAGCTGAAAGGAAAAGAAGAAGACTCTTCCCAGTCTCAACTTTGCACAAGATTCTCTGATAGCTCAACAACAATGCAAAGTGCCTGAACCTGTAAAAGCTGAATGTCAATACAGTGTTTCTCCCATGTCTGTGTTGTATCTGGTGTTTTAGGAATGCCCGCTGTGAGTCCTGTGTTGTAATGTTACTGTAAACTTGGGTTGAAGTATCAACAGAGCTATCAGCGGCCCGCTCAGACAGGAGGAGAGGGAACCCCCGAAAGACCAAGATGACATCCAACTCATACAAACAATAAATAGTGCTAAATAAGGATATTTTGCAGAAGCTGAGAGCCTGCCTCTCTCCAGCAGCTTGAGCTAAGGTCACCTTTCTGATACACACACCTGCTACTTTATACCTGAGCTGTGTGTCTGCAGGCTGTAATAGGCAGCAGACTGGAACCCTAACTGCACTTTCTCCACCCTGACCTTCAAGGCCAGAGTCAAAACAACTTTTTCTTTTTTTTCTCAAGGTATTACAGGTGTGTCTGTGGTTAACACACAATTATTTCACGGCAGCTATGGCACAGGGGAAACCGTATCGCTACGGACTGATAGCGGCGGGGTTCTGTGTGGTAGCAGTTGGCCTGTTCATCATGATTCAGGAGCACCCCCACATCTATGGCACCATGTGTGTCCTGGGCGTCACTATGATTTTTGTTGGAACTGCATGGAGCATCTGTCAGTGCTATCCCAAGGTAGACACACACTGCTGGAGGAGAAACATGGGAAATATTGTGATGGCTGCAGGTGAGGATTGAATAATGAAGAGTCTGTTTAATAGGTCATTGTGGCTCCTGGGACTCAGGAGATGAACCTAGAGGATTTAGTGTATGCTGCTGCAGATGCTAAACTTGAGAGGTACTGGGACATGGGGCACATACACTCACACATACGCGCGCACACACACACACACACACATATACATTGTCCTAATGGCCCACAGACGCCTGTGATATCAGGCACTAATGACTCCCTGTGGTTGTCTTAGTATCGCAGGACTCTTAAACAGCATGAAGAAAGTGAACATGGCGACAGCAGCACAGTAATGTGTCTGAAGGGGGGGGTAGATCTGCACCAATTCACAGAAGATAATATTTTATTGCTATGGGAAAAAATAATGGTGATGTAATGGAGTAGCATTGGCAGAAGAGCACAGGGGGAGAGTAGAGAGGAAAATGGAAGAAAAAGCAACACTGATAGCCTAAATACAGGGACCGAAGGGGAGTTATGTGAGGAAACTTGACTGGAGAACACCTCATGAGACGATCAACATTCCACATATTTAAGAAATGTGTTACGAACATGTAGTAAAAGGTAGATACTGCACGATTTAGTAAGTAAATGTTCTTAAGCCTTCCACAGTTACCCAATCCTGCCTCCGAGGAATGAGAGAAAATGAGCACAAAACACTGGAACTAGACCAGACTTTCTATTTCTGCCCTTCCCCTTTTTTCTTTTTTTTTGACTCAGTTCATTTTTGATTGCAGGCATGCTGAGGCTCCACCAGGTTTCACAGGCCACAAGTTAAACAGCAGCAAACTTCTCGTTGCGCTCCCCCGGAGCACAAGCTGCCACAGCTGCCCCGCTCTGAACCTGGTCTGAGGCCACCATTTCATTGTTTGAGGACGCTGTATCCCAAAATACCACATTGCGAGTATAATGTGTTTTTAACCAAAGACATCACTCAATCATGATTCTGCATGAATTATGTTTGTGTGTGTGAGAAGCATGAATAACTGCAAGACAGTGCCAGTGGGTGTCACTGCATAACAATCTGAAGGGGTTGAGTACTGGGTAATTTGTCCTTTCACACACGCGCATGCACACACACACACACACACACACACACATGCAGGCACGCAAATGCACATGCACATGTGCACAAGCACAGTTGTTTAGTATATTACTGAATTGACCTGCATTAAAATATTAAACATTGCAGATACCTTGACTTGATCTTGTTGTGATGGAGTTCACCTCAAGGTTTTTATCGCAGGCCTTTCTACCCCATCTAAACAGTCTTTGCTGTAGTTTTATGTAATCAGAGAAGAATCTCTTTACTTTCTGAGGTCTGAAGCCGAAAACATTTCCCCCTCATAACATAATTGCTGAAATGGATTGCTGTAATTTTTGGTTGTATTATTGCCATTAAGAGTTAATCAGCAGACGGTGTTGAAGGAGGATCTAAAAATCTTGAACATTGTGTGGGATATTAATCCTCTCGTATAATTGTGACTCTATTGCAGGGATTCCCAAAATCTGGGTCAAAACCTCTATGGAGACTATGTTGCAATTTCTAGGAATAAAATGAATTATTATTCTGCAATAAAGAGGAAGAAAGAATTGCAATTTTATGGATGTAGAGTAAGTATAAAATATAAATTGAGAACATAAAAATTGAGAGTATCAGGTTAGAAGCTACTTTGATAGACACTGTCAAAGGATTATGTTTTTAATAAGCTCACATGGTGAAAAAAGAGCGATGGAATGTTCCATCCATCCATCCATCTATTCATCGTCTGCCGCTTATCCTTCACTCAGGGTCTTTGGGGTTGCTGGAGCCTATTCCAGCTGTCATCCGGGAAGAGGTGGGATACACCCTGGACTGGTCACCAGTCAATCCCAGGGCCACATATACAAACAGACAACCATTCACTTACTCACTCATTCGGGGCAATTTTCCCCAATTAACCTGCTGCATGTTTTCAGACTGTGGGAGGAAACCAGAGAGCCCGGAGAAAACTCACGCAGATACGGGGAGAACATACAAACTCCACACAGAAGGTCCCCTTGATGGAATCGAAACAGGGTCCTTCGTGCCGTGAGGCAGTGGTTAGTGCTCAGGCAGAACTGGCAGAACTAGATAGAGGAAGGCCAGAGAAACTGTAACTGATTTATCATGTTAGGTACTGCTGCTCAACCAGTCCAGGGCCTACCCCGCCTCTCACCCAGTGACTTCTGGGATAGGTTCCCGCATCCCTGCAACCCTATGTGTAAGATAAGCAGTAAATGATGGATGGATGGTATTCCTTCCAAGTTAATTCATTCATTATCTACAGAGCTTATCTTGCACTCATGATCCCCAGGGCGTTGCAGCCTTTTCCAGCTGTCATTGGGCGAGAGGCTGGTTTCACCCTGAACCAGTCGCCAGTCGATCACAGGGCCACATATACAGATATATAACTATTCACTCTGTCATTCACACCTCTGGGCAGTTTAGGGTCCCTATGAACCTACTGAATGAATTTGGATTGTGAGATCCTTCCAGGTTATCTGTAGGATAAGTGTCATATGGTCCCCACTTATATTGCACTTTAATCACCTTGAAGATCCAAAGCGCTTTACATGGATCACATTCACCCATTCACACACACATTAACTCATCTTCTATACTGCGATTATCTTGCATAATTAGACTTGCAAAAAGAAAAAAATTACCCTAAATACGCGTTCACCATGGTGACAATCCATCCCAGCTGGAGTTCGGGCTTTTCTTTCTAAACTCCTAATGTTCGCAGTGAGGAATAATCAAAAACTCAGGTGATCGCCCAAGTTTTGAAAATTAAATTTTGAATATTGTTGATCTGTCAAGAGGTGTGTGTTTTGTATGTGTGTATGTGTGTGGTGTGTGCGTATGGGGGGTAACTCTCAAAAGTGAGATTTTTTTGAAATGGAGGTCAATCATTCGATATAAAAGCGTTGGCGTGGGCCCTGGAGGCGTCACAGTCTCTGCCTCGGATCATTACAATCAATCCCCCCCAAAAAAAACAAACAAACAAACAAACAAAAAACAAAATCAAAAACAACAAAAAAAACACACATACAATACACCCCCAAATCAGAATGACGCACCCGGGCACCGCATGCACAGGTCGCACGGCAGCCGGAGACACCAAAACACTAAATTAGGAAAAAGAGCTATCAGTGTTTTGTGTTGTGTTCTGTGATCCTCTGATCAAAGTAACACCCAGCATGGCAAAGGAACCCACAGACGTGCGTGAAAGGATGCGCAACCGCAGCCTGGCTCGGCTGGTCTCTGTGTCTGTGCGCATCTTTTGCCAAAGGCGCGCTAGACTTCACCGAGAACGACCGGGTGATCCCACGAGGACCGGATTGAGCCTGACACCGGAAGTCGAACCGGCTGCAGAGGTCCTCAGGAGTAACGAGGTAATAACAAAAATAACAAAAAAAAAAACAAAAAAAGTGCAAACAAAAAAAAACAACGGCCGCGTGTTGTGTTTGATTTGCCTGGTGAGAATAATCCCTCATCACTAATGGAGGAGTTGAACCTGAGGAAGAAATTCTGGAGAAGCAAATTCAGATTGATGTTATGCAATACGATATTTTCAATATTTAAAAAGAAGCGATCTAATATCCTCGGTGCGCTCCAGGCAGCCTGGCGCATCCCGGATCACCACCTTGTCGTTCTGCGTCAAGGGACGCACGGCTCTCATTTGCGGGGGACCATCAGGAGACCGGCGGCCAAAGCAGCCAGGAGCGGTCACAACCCGGAGATCCCGAGGACCTTCTGGTGAAGATAAGAAGCGACACGCTCGCCGTGGTGATACCTCAGTCATTACAGTTTAATAGGGTAAAAAAAAAAACATCAACCGAACAGCACAGGTTTCTGACGGGGTAATACAGTAGATTAAAATGTTAAGTCCGATTTTATTTATACAGCGCCAAATCAAAATACTGTTGCCTCATGACACTTTACATGTAGAGCAGGCCTGGATCAAACTCTTTAAAATGATTTACAGAAACCAAAGATTACCTTACAAGTAAGCATTCGGTGACAGTGGGGAGAAATGATTGCCTTTTCCCAGGCAGAAGTCATGGATGGATCCTAGCTCAGTGTGGGAAGCCTTCTGCCTCAACCGCTCAAAAGGGAGAGCGGACAGAGAGATAGGAGGCAAGAAAGTGATAGAGAGAGGGGGTGTGAGGGTCGGGAGGGACAGGCACAAACAATCTCTTCCTAGTTCTAACTGGCAGTGACTGTTACATGCTAATAGCTGAAATGATTGAACGATAGCTTTAAGAGACATAAAAGAAATAACAATGGCGGACATCTGGCGAGACCATCGTTGTAGATCAAGCCAAGGCTCCATGGAGGATTCCCAACAAGCCACTAGGTTCCTGTCATGCATTGAAGAGGGGACTTAAGTGCAAGCAGTATAGGACAAGTCAGAGGAATGGCAGAAGTGTATTGTGGGATATCCCTCCCTAGACTAAGCCTATGACGCATAACTAGGGAATTTCCAAACCCAAACGTTTGTATCAGCTTTCTGAAATAGGATGGTTTTAAGCCTATTCTTAAATAAAGAGTGGGTGTCTGACCCCAAGCTTAAGATGCCTTGAGAGACTCACAAGTAGCCCTACGTTACTGACCGGTTATATACATTTTATTCAATATATTTTAAAATCTTTCAATAACGGTGGATGAGAGGCTTATCTGAAATCAACCAGCCCAAACTGTTGGGTGCAGGAGCGGGAAAGCCAAGCATCGCTATAAGTATGCACATAAGAGATAAAGAAGCCACTTGAAATAAACATCACGGGCTGTATTAGTTGGAGAAGAATTTTAGGTGACGTCATTAAAGTGACACATACACTGCTTAATAACAAAACTCCACAGAGGATATAATGGATGGCATAGAGGTTGCAATTTGTAGAAACTGTGTTTATACAAGCTTTAGGCATTCAAACAAACTGTTGAGCTCAGGCAGTTTACATGGATCCTATAAGCAAACAGTTCTTAAATCCTGTCATCCACTGGATTGCTGTCCTGACCCCTGGCTCTGTGAGGTGACTTTTGTTACGCAGTCAGGAGCTGAATCTCCCAGGGTTCTGTTCCAGCTTGCTGCCGCTGCTGTTTTGTGTAACTCTTAAGACTTTTTTTGCAGGCACTTAGTTTGTAAACTCAATATGTGAACCCAAAAGTAGACACATCACCATTCATAGAATGTCAGTGTATGAGAGTCTTAACATTACAAATTTATATGATTTATTTAAAAATTAAAAGAAAAGACCAGTCCATAATGAGACTTTCCAGGTTATTTTGTTGTAACAGTTTTGCCAGGTCAGTGTCCAACTAAAAGACATGCCATTCAATGACCTTTCAAACATCCACTTTATTAGAATATTTATACAGAAGATGCTTAATAATGCCCCACTAAATCACCAAATTATACTTTTCATGTCTGAAGGCAACACTTAATCTTTCACAGCAATAAAGGGTGTAATGCCTCGTGATATGATCTGAATCCTAAGCTGCAAAGATTTTAAAAAGCTTAATTAGAGCCGACTTATCCTAAACACTAGATACAGGACATCTGATTGAGATTTATATACTGTCCAAGTGTCTAAAGATGCACTTTTTTATTGCTTCCAAAATTGACTTTTTGTGCGCATTGTCACAAAGTGTTACATAAAGTTATTATTTGATGTTGAAATATTTTTTTCAAAGGTAGCCTTCATCCTCTGAACTAGGTCATTTAGGTTAATTAAGTTATAGTTATATATGTATTTACTCAGTTTTCTCACTTGCCACTTGAAAGCGAATTCTCAAGACACTCCTCTTTAGCAGATATGACAACCAGTCACTTGCTAGTCTTGCCATTATTCCTTTTTAATGAATAACAAATGTGAAATTTAAAAATGAATCAAACAGACATATTCCAAGTGATCACTTCTGTGCAGCTTTAAAACACCTAATGCGATCATTCGCTGTCTCGATGCGCTTGTACCTGAAAATATGTTTCACGTTTTTTTAATTTCATTTTTATATTTGTCTTCTCTCCAATGTCTCTGTTTTTTTATATTTTTATACTGTCTTTGTGTAATAGCTGACTTATGCCAGGCATACACTCGCTCAATTGTTTCATCACATTTGAATCTTGGTCATAGGCCACTCCAGTTGTCTGGTAACCTAAGAGTGTTATTTACACCAAATTCATCACTTGATATCAGTTTAGGGTAGAAAATTGCTGAATGTATATTTTTGATGGGAACCACTGCTTGAAGGAGTTCCTCGTCACACACATCATCAACAGCAGGTGAACTTCAACAACTTTGAATTCTTAAATGTGAACTTCCTGTTCACAATAATACTTTTAAACAAAGATTTGACTGAATTGTAGAAGAATATAGAATATATATTTGCAAATAAATAAAGCTCCTGGAGATAGCTCCACATCAATGTCAAATGTCACTGACTATTATCAGATCTAGGACAGCACAAAGAAAAAAGGTTATACTCATCATGACTCCTTAAAACAGTGTCATATATATTTTACTTATACCACTGATTCAAACAACTCTGTGATCGAATTGGAAGTTCACTATTCCATTCATAATTGATAGGTTGTAATTTTTGTAGGGGGGGGTGCAAACATGATAGATACTTCTCTCAGGCAGTGAAACTCTCACATGTGCATTATATAGAGGAGGACTCGTTCATCTTTGCCCAGAGCGCCCCCTGGAACCTTCAGAAGTTACTGCGGCCTCATAGGGTCACTTCTGAAAATGGAACGCACAGGCCTCCCAGTAAGTCAGACTCTCTCTCTCTCCCTTTCACACATACACACACACACACACACACGCGCACATACACATGTACACACATGCACACTAATATCCTTTTTCCACTGTGCAGATGACGGAAGGATGGCAGTGGTGTATTTGACGGATGGCAGGGTTCCCACTTCCCACAGAGAGGTTGATGGACAAGTCTTCGTCTCAAGCTAACAGCATCCCTGAAGAAGATGAAACCACGGGGAACCGTGTCTGGGGCTCTGGCAGGTGGGACTAAGCTCTGACGACTGACAATAGCTGTAGCAAATCAAGGCACCAACACAAATCAAGAGTCAACACTGAATGATTGTTAAAACCAAAATCAGTATTTCCACTTGCTGGTTGTGCTCTTTCTATCAGCTTTAGTGTAACTGACTTCTTTGGGGAAAATAACAGTGAAGACATCTGCTTTTTTTAAGAAATATGATTGGGCACAGTTATATTTCTCTTGTGGTATGAATAAGGAGGTTACATGATACATTTGACAAAAAACAACAGAAATTAATGTCAATCAGCAGACTTGGAAATGAACACATTTATGTTGAGAAAAAAACTGTTTAATGAATTGTGGTCATAACATTCTGTGGGCTGTCATGAGTAGCAGCTTTTACGTACACGTTAGAGACAAATTAAATAAATGTTTTTGCGCTTTGAACAACTGAAGAAAGCCTTCTTTCAGCTCTGTCGTATAGCCATGAAGAATTACAGCCAATATAAAAAAACCCTAAAGCATGGCTTGAGATATTGCAAATTAGGCAAATTTTGGACAAGACAGATAAGATACGAATTTATTGATCGCCATAGGGGAAATTCGTCTGTCACAGAAGCAGCACAACAATAACAATAAATATGAATATAAATATACATAGAAGAGACAATTCAAAGGACGATGACAACAAGGGTAAAAATAGAAAACAGAATGACAACGACAAGAACAAAAATAGACAACAGAATGACAATAAGGATAGAAATAGATGACAGAATGACAACAACAATACAGCATGTTCCATAAATTGCCCTAATTTCATAATGACTGTGATAATGAGCAACTTGCTGGTCTGGTGGTCTTTCTGTGTGGAGTTTGCATGTTCTGTGTGTGTCTGCGTGGGTGTTGCTCCAGGCTCTCTGGTTTCCCTTCACGAGGAAGGTCTGCAGTGCCAGGTCCATCTCAGTCCCCAGTCTGGGCAAGATGCAGACTGTACCAGCTAGCAGCACCAATTATCTGGTACATCAAAAACACTCCTTTTATACTTTGGATATGTGGATGAGTTTGTTATATCTATTAGTATGGATTTTTTTTTTAAACTTTTACAGAATAATATATCTTCCATATCATATTCAAAACATCTTATAAAGGAATGTTACATTTATTGATTCATAGTCAATTTTTAGTTGAAGTTCAGAAAATTGATAAAATTTAACTGTGAACACAAATAGCCTATCACGGTCATAGTTTTGATAAAAGATGAATATTCATTTAAACAGATCTGGATGGACATACATTATGCAATTTGGGTTGCCTGTAGCTATTAAAGCATCAAGAACCTTTATTCTGAATTTTAGCGAATGAAAAGGAGAGAAAAAAAGTTTTTTCAAAAACTAAGATAAACATTGTCTTTACACAAAATAATCTTATATTTGGTTGTTGAATTTCTTGGCCAGCTAATGTTCTTCACCTGTCAACAGTGTTGATGAGAGGAACTTGTACTCCGAGCTCCCTCAATTTGCCCTACTACCCAGATACTGAGCTTTGTCATCATGACAAAACGAATTCCATGCTTGATTTGGTAGTGTTTCTGTAGAATGTGGTCAGGAATACAATAAAAATGTATGCCTACCACAAGCTCTTGAGTCCTCTGTCGGATGCTGTGAAAGCAGCAAAGAGATCAAAGGGTTAACCTGCATTTCCCGTAATGCCTGTGTGCAGATGGATGAAATACCAATCAAAACATAGGCTGCCATGGCGAGGAATAGGACATGGGATGGGAGATAAAATGTCTACAGTGTGGGACATCTGGTCAACCTATCCATGCTTATGGACAGGCTGCATTGAACTCAAGAATTCCATCCCAATAGGAAGTAAAACTCTTTTACTTTTGATTATACATTAAGCTTTCCCTGCAAAGCACTGAGCCGAGGCTGAGATATTGTTCGAATCACATCCAAATCATGGCGGCAGGAAGCGGTGTGTGGTGGGAGTAGGGGTGACATCAGATGCAGTTTGCTGCAAAGGCCCGTCTCTGGAATGCAAATCCCGCATAGAGCTGACAAAGAGCAGGTCCATTGTTTTTGCATTACTATATTACTACTATGTGTATATTTTTTTAAAATCAGATCCTTTACTCTTGTCTTGTAAATATAACTCCTTGTCTTTTGCAGGTTGAAGTTTTCTGTCCTGTTAACTGGACCTTCACTGATTGTAGTGCTATCCCTCAGGGCTCCACTATCTTGAGGCCGGTTGCTATTGGCAACTAATGTCATATTGGATGTGGCGAGTGGTATGGCTGTGTGCTGTCGCATCAGACAATCAAAACAGTCTCCGACAACCCCTGCGCAATACTGTCTCTCAACACTTGAAGCATAACTCTCCAGTCAAAATTACGATTTTAAAATGTTGGCTCTTCTTGTAGTAGTACTTGACCCCATATCGGGTCAATATATTCAATATATCAACAACATATTCAATTGTATCAAGGGGTGTAAAAATAAAAAAAAACCCCACTGTGATTTAGGCTTATCAATGCTTGCAGAATTGACTTAGCACAGGGAATACATATCAAACAAAAGTTGACATTAGTGTGCTATTTAGCCTCTAGAAAGGGACTTCTTGACATCAAAAGCTACATATCAAATAAAATCTGACATGTATCCATCTGATGAAAGTTTTTTGTTTACCTACAGGCTATGATAGTGGCTGATGTACTAGTTTGTCTCAATAGGGAAGCAGACATGAATCAACCTGACGAATGAGCTCAGTAGTTTGTTTTGCACAATGATTATGTTCTTCATGAACCAAAGTCTAAAAGGGGAAGCTTTTATTTCACTTTATGCTTGAATTACAAACTTGTTCATCCTGAGCACTGAATAGCACACATACAATGGCTTGTATGGCTATGCGGCTGCAATAAAATAAATGTGAAAATCAAGCCCTCATTAATGGTGTTGCTACTTGTGTGTCAGACTACAATCGTTTTGCTACAAATGTCTTATCAATGAACTGATTACTGTTCTCAAAGACATGTCAAAATTTGGGGGGGTTAAGAACTAGTCGGATTGACCTTCCTATATTCCTACTTCCCGTCTAATCCACTGTCAGTGGGAAAATGCAAGATGATGTCCTGGTTGGAAATCCTGAAACACAGCCACACTTTCCACATTTATTTGATCAATTAATACAATGTAATGCACTAAATGCAAGCAGCTCATTGAACGGGTGATGATTCTGCCCTGCTCATTTGTGTAGATTAGCAAAGATATTGGAAATAGCCCTCTATATGATGGGGTAGTTTAATGCCACAGCAAAATGTGTGAGTGTGTATTAAAAATGAATACTGTTACTTTTGTGAAGGCAGACTTTATGGCAGAGCACTTAAATGAGATGGCAACGGTATCTATAAAAAAAAATGGCAAATGAGTGAAAAGAAAGGTACAGATGAAAATAAAGGTGCATCAAAATAATGCAGTTTTCATCTCTTACCTGGCATAAACCTATACACACACATATATATATATATACACACACAGCAAGCACACATTAAAAACAAATTTACAAAAGGTTGTGCATTCCAGTTTATTTTATATCAAATTTCCCCTTAATCAAACTCTGATGTACAAATTAAAAGTGAGTTTTAACATGCATTACAGAATCCTGCGATGGCAGAAGTGAAATTTCAAAATTGAATGACAGTAAAAACCCGCAAATATGCCAATACTGACCCACGCACTTCCCCATCCCTCCCTCTATCCCAGGTTTAAAACTAATGATTGTTTTTAAGATTATTTCTTTTCTTTTTTAAATAGACATGTTGTTGTATAGGTGGGCTGAACCAGAAGACTCTTGGATGAGTGCAAAGCATGTTGCCATGGCCATGAATCACTTGGCACAGACTGCATGCAGCTCCCTCAGATAGTATTCAACCAGCCATATAGAAGTTGTGTGTTTTTGTGACAGCAAGTGCTAATGACCAAATTACACAGCAAACAACATTTGGCGAGGGGTCTGGGGGGTGCTTTTTTCCCTTCATCACACACAAAAAACAAACTTCACCACCACTTACTGCAACACATGCAAACATGTCAGAGCACATGACACTCACATGGAGTGAAATGGAGGGGGAGGGAAGGGGATGTGGGAACCTTTCCTTGGGCTAAGAGGCTACAGCTAGGATGCAGAGGAGCCTCCGTGGAGTGATCACATGACAACTCCAAATGTGAAACCATTTTGCATGATTGCTTTGTAGGTCCTCACACTGTAAACATTGACCTGTTAAAGCTGAGAGCTAATCTGGTAAGCTAGTTGAGGCTCATGTGTTCAGAACAACTGATTGTAATGTGGCTTCCTAAATCTATCTGGCATAAATCGGTATCTACAAAGTGTCTCTGCGTGAGCACAGAGTGAAAAGAAGCAGCATGAGACCAACACCAAAATCCTGTATTATCACCAACTCTTGAGTAACTCCCCCCTCCCCCCCAAGACCCTAACCCATAGAACCCACAGAATTAACAACCAGCAGTTACAATCCTTCAGTCCATTTTTCACAACACACAGAGGAAATTTCCCTGCATTAGTTTGGATCTGACAGGGAGGAAGCAGCCCCGTTGCACTTGTTTGGTGCCACAGTTAGGACAGGTGGAACGAAGATGTCACACCACCTCGTGGGCGGGACAATACAGCGTCAGAGGTGGGATGGGGGGAATGCGAGGGTAAGGCACTTCAAGTCCTGATAACTGGGCTGGGATGGTATTCACCTGGGTGCTATTCTCAACTGAAGACTCAGGCTACGTTTGGGTTTGCTCCTCTGTGCATTTCCAAAGGTAGACAAGCAAAAGAAAAAAAAAAAACCATAATAAAAACAATATCAAACCTGATGAAGCAGAGGTAACAGTGAGGTGAGGACCTGTTCTTGTGTGTTTGTAAGCAAAGTGGATGCAGTGACACACACAAATATCTGTTGTAGTGTATTTGTGTCTAATGTTGGCACCTAAAAGTAAAACATGCTCCTGAGCTCCCTCTCAGTAGGCATCGATGGCCCACCGTGATCCATGAATGCGCCTCAAGTTCAGCTTTTCTTGCATAAGGCTTGAGTCCCTCAGCATCCTCTACAAATATCAAATTCATCCAGAGTCAAAGAGGGTGGCAAGAAAAATAAAACACAGCAATGAGAAAAGTAAAATCCAGCACGATGCTGCCTGCCAGTGCAAGGCAGCAGAGAAAGTGCTGACTGTGGCACTGGCTCTTTTTGATCTACTGAGGGCCGTGATCTGCCCTGTGTCTGGGACACAGCTATTGTACTGTACCCCCATGGCTATAGCGCAGTCACCTGGGGTCAAACGTTATATCACAAGCAGAGTGGCTCGCTCTAAGGACTTCCATGTGTCTGTCGAAGTGGCACTGAAAATAGTGTTAAAAGCAAAAGAGAAAGAGGACACAAGTGCGAGGAGGCTCTAGAGGAACTGAGCCATCCTGCTGTACGTCACAATAGACTGGGCTGGACGATAAAGTGCATACTGAATCCCACCCCTCCCAAGTGCTCATGTGTGGAGGTGTTTCTGTACAAGTGTACATGCATCTACAAGCAGGGTTCCTCCAGAGCAGCTAGTGTGACCTCTTAAAATTGCATGGCTGTGGAGAAGAGCACAGGAGACTTTAAAATATTATTTTACATCAGAAATTACACCTATGGAACATATCTTTACAATATGAATACGTCTATGTAGATACATTGGCAAATATGAGCTGAAAATTGTTAAAACACAACCCAAACTTATCCTCCATCTCGCTGTCATTCTGAGTGAATGAATGAATAAAAGGATAAACTGAAGTCATCCATGATTGTGGAAGGTTTTGCACGTCCCCCGTAAATCCACTCTTCCGCCCTTAATGTTAATGCATCTTCATCATTGCCTTGGCTGGTCTGAAAGGAAGTAATTTGTGATTTATTCATAGCTCCTATGCTTCCTTAATGACCAGGAGAATAAATGTTCTGATTGGCATGTTGTGGAGTCCAAACAGTCCGGACCAATCAGAGGCAAAGTGCAGCCTTTTCCATTGGCTGCCCAGATTTCCACCACCTCTCCCCCGGAGGGGTCCTGCCAAGTGCAGGTGCTAGGGGTCTACATCTTCCAGATCGCTCTTTGAATCCCCGAGCATCATAGGAGACTCGGAACCCTGCCAGAGAGAAACGGTGCAGAGATAATTTTATTATTTGGAAGAAAAGGAACAAATGGTGAGGAAAGTGTGAAGCAGTTATGCCAGCAGGATTAACATTTCTGAAAAACAGACTCATTATCTGCAGTTTTCATGTCAGCTGCAGAACAAGTCTGACATTGTGTTGTGTGATGGGGGTCTGCCAGGAAGAGCAGGAGTCAGAGAACAAAAAAACAGCTCCGACACTGCTGCTAATATCTGCAGAATGCTTAAGAAAAGAAAAAGCAACTCCATTTCGGTCCTTTTCTGTTTAGATTGCCGTCTCGAATGTGAAAAGTAATTCACAGTTCTTGGGCTGGGATGGAACTCTACCTGTTGAAGGCTGTGTTCGGCATTTTCATTTGCTGGACTGCCATCGGAGCCATTGCTGCTGCCAGACTGCTCCTTCTCATTTAACAAGGCAGTGGCGTAGGCAAGAGTGTCCTGGAAATGTGCACAAGACAGACATGAATACAAGTGAGTTTATTGGTCCAACTGTGATGGGAAAAAATGGGTCCTTAAATGTACCTGGGAAATCTGTCTGCCTTATATACAGTATATACAATATGAGTGTGTGTGTGTGTGTGTGTGTGTGTGTGTGTGTGTGTGTGTGTGTGTGTGTGTATATATACCTGTGCAGAGATGGTACGCTGGAAAGTTTTATTGGTTGATGTCTCATTAGAGACATTGCTCTGTGGAGTCCAGTAATGTTCAGTCATCTGAAGGCAGAAGACAAAAAAACAACAATCAACAGACAACTAAAGCTCACATCAAAAAATTAAAGCATAATTTACAAAAAACAGAAAAGACCACATCATGGTCACATGATATATAAAGGTCTTAGTTAAATGTGCCTTTTTCTGCAGCCATTGTACAGCCCAGCTCCAGTGACCAGACAAGTCCTTGAAATAATCCTTGGCAGGAGCACACCTAAAGCAGAAAGCAGGTTCAGAATTCAGCTGTTGCTACAAGTCATTATTCAGAACATCAAGAAGCGTAATACACTAAATGATTTAGGTTCAGTCTTATTCTTGATGATTGTACTTCACATTATTAGAGAAGAAGTAGTGGCAACTCTGAGCTTTATTTTCCTTAGATATTATACAGGAAAGCTTTGGAAAACATCCCTCTGTCTACTTGAAAATGCCACAGAATCAGATACCGATGGCTGAATGTCAGGGACGTAGCAACCAAGAGGGTGCAGCTTAACAACAAATCAGCTAGGCTGCTTTGCCAACAAATAACGCAAACTGTCTCCTCAAAAGGATAACTAGGAGAATAAAGATTTGTTTATAGTTTATTTGCCCTGATGTCTGACTCCGCAATGTACTCACTTCTGGGCCAAAGTGACCAGGAACTTCACACACTGGTAGCAGCGTCTGCTGTCTACGTTGTTGCTCTGGTGCATCAAAGCTGTGAGGACAAATTCACTAAGTCCTTTCAAAGCACACACATACAGGATGCAGACAATATCAATAATATTTACGTGAAATTCAAACTTACCCAACAGGCCTTTCTCAGATTCAAATGCATACTTGAGCCTCTGAGATTGCAAAGGATCTTCTACAACCTAAAGTGGAATTAATTAAATTGATTAAAAATCATTTTGATTCTGAAAGCGTTCATACAGTCTTGAGATGAGTAACTGTTTCTATAATCACTCACTAATAACTCCTGAAGCATTGCAAATATGTTCTTGAGTTCATGAGGCGGTGCCGTCTCCAGCTGGGTCTGAATGAGACAAAGTGTTAACAAAACCGTGAATAAAGATATATTCATATATTCAATAGTTCTGCGGGTCATCCTCAGGATGTTACCTTGAGTAATTGCAGCACCCCCAGGGAGAAGGGCTCGTTACAATAGGAGCAGTAGTTCACCATTTCTATTAGAAGAGACAAGGGGCCCGAGAGCTCACGCATGGCAAACATCACCTGGATATTCACAAGAAAAACACAAAAGAGACGATGAACACCATACCGATTGGGAGCCTTTTTCATGTTAATACTAATAAATGTCTAAAATCACAATTGGATAGTTAAATTATTTCAACAATACTTTATCGCAAGAACGATTCTTCACTTCCATCAAAATAAAAGCCATAAAAATAGTTCATGATGACATCACCTCCAGAAGGTAAGGCTGTCCCTCTGGAGTGAAGACTGAGGCCAGGATGTCTGCGTGGAGGTGGAGGAGCTGGGTGGAGGGTGGAATGCTACTCACATGCAGCTTGAACCCTTCTGGGGCTGTGCCATACAGCGTGAGAATATAACAGTCAGAATGGGAGATAGGTGGTAGAAACTATTTCTATTGTGCGGTGTGTGAGAGGGAGAGTGAAAAGTGAGGGTCTCACCGTGTGTCCGCTGGGAGCTGAGGTCCGATTGGAGAGTGATAAGCGCCAGGGTGCTGTGGAGGTGGAGAAACTCACGAGCCTGGGCTGGACTCCAACGTCGGTTCTACGAAGACATACAGGTAACAACACTGACTCCAGATTGATCTTTGGTACTTTTTCAAATATTAAATCTATTCATTTAAACTATATGTCTAACAACTGAAAATTATATTTTGTTGTAATTCCTGTGGCCTTTTCTTTCTCAGGGAGAAACAATGACTGCAAAAGGGTGCAGCTAAAGGAAACTGAGTAGAACTGTATTTTGAACAAGGTCATAGTACATGAAACAGAGTTCTACCTGGTTGTTTTGCCTGTTGGCTCCCAACAGGAAGATGAGCATCCTTCGATAGGCTGAATGTTTTAACAGCAACTGACATGGACCATGGCCCTGAGAGACAAAGAACAGGACATTTTGTATTTTTGTATTCGTACATTATTGAAAACTACAGACAACAGAAACATATGAATGTATTTGTGGGTCTTCTCCTTTCTTACCCTCTGAGCAAAGTTACTGAAGAGACTGAAGTACTGTGCGCAATTCTTCACATTCTCAGCAACATCTTTGTCCAATAAGGAGAGCAGGGCATCAGTCAGCGCGTCCAGTCCTGGGTCGCCAAAGTAAAGAGCGCTTTCGAGTGTCTTTTCAAGGATAGATGCGACCACCACTCTCACCTCCCTGACACTGCACTCCAACAGACACACCCTGAAAAAGAGACAGAGAATATGTTTTAAGAAATGTAACTTAAAAACTTCTGTTTTTATGTTAGGTGTTCTAATAATAGCTGATTATATTTGGTACTTTTTCTGTTACATCATATGACTGTGTTTTGACAATGAATCCTGAAAGACAGGAATCAGAGCTGGAGGTATCAGAGGAGGTAACAGAGAAGATATTGAGGTTCTCTTTGGGAGTGACAAGGATGGAGAAGATCAAGGATGAGTCCATCAGAGGGACAGCACGTTAGATGAGCTGGAGATAAGGCAAGACTGGCCAGACGAAGATGGCTCGGTCATGTAGAGAGGAGGAATAGTGAATATATTCATAGAAGGAAGCTGTGGCTGGAACTGCCAGGCAGGAGGCCTAGAGGAAGACCAAAGAGAAGATTATTGGATGCAGTGAAAGGGGACATGAAGTTAGATGGTGTGATGGAAGAAGATACAGAGAATAGGGCGACCTCTGAAGGGTGCAGCCGAAAGGAAAAGAAGACAGATTCTAGTCTACTACATTGCTTTGTATTTAAGTAAGATATAATCTAGTAAATTAAACTAGACACAACAAACTTGTTAGTGTGTGTGTGTGTGTGTGTGTGTGTGTGTGAGAGAGAGAGACAGAGAAAAAAAACATCCTATGTTTAACAACCAGTAGTGTAATAGTGTTGGCTATGGATCATGCCATGACATGCCATGCCTACACACAAAGTGGTGTAGGACAAGGTCCATTCTTAAAAACACACTTTTGTCTTGAGTCTTACAACTTACATTCCAGAGTGGGCTGCTGCCGGTCAAACATCATGCCAGAACAATTGTGATGACATTTAACAGCTCACAGTGCATCCAGAGAGTGTGTGTTTGTGCAAATTAAGAATTTCACCGAGAGCAAAGGAGAGATTGAAAGCTTTAGTAGGCAGCTATGAAGTGGTTGTAGCAGCATTCAAATGGAGGAAATATTTGACCATAGTTGAATAGGCACGGATTACAGTTAGAAGGTAACACTGGCAGCAGCTAATAATGCAGTACTGCATAATACAGGGACAGCTAAGAAATACTGCAGCGATTAGACCTCCGCCAAGAGACTGATAAAAAACAGCACTCCTTTAAAAATATAACACACTGTGCTTGATGCTCCCAGAACTGCAATGAGCTGAACTGATCGCTCTTCTTTTTGCTACAGAGGTAAATCTGTGGGGGAAAATTTATGTTGTAGCTCAGACACTGCATTCCTGTAAATGGGCAAAAGCTTTCCTGCAGCAGGTGGACTGAAAACTGTCCATTGTTTCTGATAACCCCAGTGAGGTATATGCTAAAAGGTGAAAAATAGATAGTTTTTGAAAGCCTCTTTTTCATAACGATATAGATTTATACAGGCCTTGAGGCCTTGTGGCTCTGCAGCTTTTCAGTGGAAGTAAACCCAATCTAAATCACAAGCTATTTATCAAAAGGTAACATACCCTCTGTTTTCATACTGTTCTAAGTAGCAGTTGTTTGGCTACAGCATCTAATATAGAGTGTGCCTATATAGATTTATCTGACGATTGAAATGGTCTCCACTCATATAGCACTTTGACACCTTTCGGTTAAACGCTTTACACTGGATATCATTTACCCATTCATTTATACTCTCACTGATGGGTGCAGAGCCAGACAAGACCATCAGAAGCAACTTGGGATTCAGTATCTTGCTCAAGGACACTTCAACATACAGACAGGAAGGACCGCAAAGCAAAAAAAAAAAAATCTGAACTCAAAACTGTGAAAATCCCAGCATGCACATTTGTACATTTACAACATAGTTACCTACATATTTAGGACATATTTAGGATTTACCAACCTTGAGATTTCTCTCCCCTCCTGCCCGACTAGGTACTGGACCATCCACTGACAGGCCTCACTGCTCTTAGACAGTAGCACCTCCACTGTGGCCATCCACTCCTCAGTGTCCACCCTGTGGGACATCCACACAACAGCATGCCTATGTTGGACAGAAAGGCTGGATGTGTAGAAAAACGAGCAACTGTGATATGACTGTGCTAACCTGAGTTTCTTTTTGGTGTGCAGGTAGGTGTGGAAGAGAAAGTGAACAGCCAGCTGCAGACTCTCTCTGGCCATGGCCTGGTAGTCTGGATGTTTTAGTTTGGTCTGTATAACACATTGAAATATGAAAGCACCTCATGAAAGGAACTCATACTGATTAATTATTCATTTTGTATAACTATGAAGTTGTTGCATTTCTTGTATTTCAGGTGGTTTAGCAAAACTGCTGGGACAGGGAAAATTGAAGCAGTTGAATGGAAGAATCTGTATTATGGAAGGGAAAAAGAACCAAAGGAAATGGTAAATAGAGCAAGTAATGAGTAGCACAATGCTCTAAATGGACTCTTGGGAAAAAAAAATATCATTTTACATTGACCTCTGACTTAAGATATAACATAATTGCAAAGTAAAAATTGTTTCCATTGTCAATACATTGTATTTAAAACAGCAAGCATGGACAAAAGAGTACAAAAGAAGAAGATTTTGTCCTGAGCCTCATTTAATAACTAACATGACTCAGTGAAGCACACAAACATCAAAGAGACATACTGCATTGACTGAAGTCAGAGAGAGGGTGAAGTTGAAGTAGTCGCTATTGTAGACGTCTCTGTTCCTCATGAACTTGAGATTCTCATCCCTCACCATCTAGATGAAAAGGCAATTCAAAAGGTTAGGAGCGCCTACGTGATTCCTGTCTTTTTTCAAGTGTTCTTGCAGGAATCAGCAGCTTCATGTTAGTTTACCTGATAGATGCTGGCGGGCATCTTCTCCACAAAAAGGCCCTTCTTCTCTCCCTTGCGGACGAGGCGGGTGAGGAGGGTTAGCCGGTCATTGTTGGCTCTGGGGGGGCGGGGAGAGGACTGTGGTGAAACATCGGGGGAAGACGGGGCAGATCTGGAAAATATTTACAACACAGCTGTGTAAAAGGGGTTGCACTATTTAGGTTGACCGGAGCTGATCTTATCTTTAATTAGTGCTGATTAGACTTCTTTTCATTTTAATAAATACCATGGTAAATGTTTAGTTAGAGAAAAATCAAGAGTCACAAATGAAATACAATAATACACTGGATGATGTGTGTCAGTCATCTGATTTTAATATATCAAACTTCAATAACTAGAAATTTAAAGGATAAGTGTTTTACCAATTCATTTCTACCTACTTTTTCTGGTAATTTCCAACTAATTTCAAGAGAAATTTCTTAATGACTTTAACTTTAAAGGAAACTTTCAAATTACATGAGAGTAATGAGGTGTACTTAACATTAGAAATAAATCAATTTGGAGTTTTGCACAAAATAAGAGACTTAAATCGCAAATGATAGTTCAAGGCAAACTTTGGAATGCTGAAAGTAAAATCGTATAAAGCACATTGTGATATTTGTCACTGTACATTCTTAAATGGATATTTCACAAAATCAGACTATTCATGCATAAAACAAACAATTGTTTAGTTAGATATTAATTTGGAATTGACTCTGCTGACTGCTGCACATCAGTGTCCAAGTGATGGATGATGCAAACGATCATGACCCAAATTCAAAAGTTCAAGATAAAAGATGTTTACTCACAATGTTAAGTCTTCAGCTTCCTGCCTCATGATGCTGACTCTGCTTTTTTTGGGCAGGACAGGTGAGTTTTGCTCACTGATCTTCTGATAAAACAACATGTAGGCGTTCCAGTATCTCCTCCGCACATCAGGGTATGGATTGGCTGTATGATAAAAACCAAAAACTCACACTGGGTGACTCTGCAGCATTGTCTCTTCACTTGAATAGATTACAGTACAGGAAAATGAATTTTCTGAAGATATTTTACACTAGAAGGGTGATATTTGAGGGTAAAGTATGAGTTCAAGACAACTATCGGAAAACATTGTTTCAAATATTAAAATCATAATAAATGATGTAAAGTGGAAAAATAGGAGAGAGAGAAAATAAACTTTGAGATTTTGTTTGAATGTCAATGAAACTTGATGTAATTTTTACATTTTTTTTTTATTCTAGGAAAATGTTAGTAACCCATATGCGTTAGTGATGAACATGTCTTACAAACTTCTTTTCATGACACTTTAATTCAGTGTCAGTGTACATAGATTAGAGTTTCTGGTTTTACTTACATTGGTCATAGACCTTGGGGCGGTACTCTCCTCCAAAGCACTCATACTCCAGAGTTTCGTCATTCATATCAAACTCCTCCACCACATTGTCGTTAAACTTGTACCAGCGTCCACGGGAACTACCACTAAAAACAGGTGAGAGGAGAGTGCTTAGGATAGAAAAGCATAGGACCCTTTCGGGTCAACTGCAAAGTGACATTGTAACACCAGATGGATTCAGCAAAATATTCAAAAACTATATTCAAGCAATTAGTTTGAGGAATTAAACTTCCATGTGAGGAAAAAAAAACAACCCATAATGGCACTTTTAAGACTGTGAACGATTGCTTCAAATCATTGCAGTCGAGCTCAAGGCCTTTTTTTACTCCATTCTGTATAAATTTAATATCTGTTGTGAGCCTGAAAAAAGTAATATCTTTGGAGAAAAAAAATAAAAAATTCTCCTAGTGAACAAAACATGCATTTGCCCCAAGGATGTCTGATAAGGTTCCACTGGAACTCTATAGCTATAAATGAATGTGCTCCACTAATCACTGGTGAAGAGCCTCTTGAGTAAAGTAGGAAAATGAATTGGAGCGCTCATAAAGAGAACATTTAAGATCCAAATTTGTGAATATCCTTAGCCCTGCAAATATGCTGACTTGTTTGAAAATAAAGGAAGGTAAAGTTAGATCCAGTAACAATGACGGCTGCATGATAAGGTGCCTCTTACCGTCGATCTTTAATAAAAGAGTAGTAGTGTCCTGCATGCGCCTGTCCACTATGAACAACTACACCCACTAGTTCATAGTTTTCAGAGATTGTGACTTTTTTCCTTGGAGACCCTCCCGGCATCCCGTCGCTTCGCCCTTCGCCTCCTTCTCCACTACAGTCTTGTCGAGCCATTCCAGCGACAGTGTAAGGCTCCATGTTTAACACCCAGGGGAACTGTGCAACAAGCACATTAGCATTAGTTAGAACATCGAACTGAAGGATTTTCTCTCACTTGATGAAATGACGGTTCAAGAAGCATTAGCTAGATTTTGATTGGGCTAAATGGTTTTAAACTTTCCTTCTAAAAGCCTTCTAAAAGCTTCATGACATTGAAGTGACAAGACAATCAGGATTTGAGTTATTAAGATTGAAGCCAAAGTTGGGTACTGCATGGCTGAGGGTACTCAGTGGGTACTGCATAAATAGAAGTACAGTATGTGATTCTTGGATTGGGGAAACGCCATACTCTAATCTGTTCATCGTATTTAATGGAGCGTCCACTTTCCCAGTCGAAACCAAAGCGCATCAGGTGGATACAAAGAACACTGGGAAGGGATTTTATACATGTCCTCTTCACTGTTGTCCTCTGCAAAAATAAAGAAGAAAAATAAAAATTCAGCTGTTAGTACAAATGACATTATTGTATTGAAACAAAAACATGAAATGCAAAAGATCAAAATCACAGACCTTTTCCTTGCATTTATCACAGTAGTAGGCGTTGCTCCCTTCCAATACCTCTCCTCTCACGAACTGGTCTAATGAGATCTCTAAACTTTGACACGATGTCACACCAAGGTTCAGGGCCATGAAGGTCTCTTCTCGCTCATACCTAAATAATATAAGGTCACGTGTTATTTTTGAAGGATCTTAACATTAAAACATAAATAATCTTCATTTGGACTCACCGATGAGGGCAGTCTTTACAAATCTTCTGGTCAGAAAATATTCCTTGAAACGTGTTCTTGAAAATTTGCTCTCTCCCCATTTTCTGTCAAAGGAAAAATTCCCTTATCATCGTATAGTACTGTGTACACAGGTAGTGTTCATACAGTGCATGTTTTCTGTAATTCTTGAAATGGCATGTGACTTACCTTGAGATGTTCATCAAGCTGGTCCACCAGACTGGTGAAAAATTCATAAGCATCTTGTTGTTCTCGAACATACAGCTCCTTGTTCCACATTTTGAAGATCTGAGGTAATAATTGAACATGGGCTTAAAAGATCTATTAAGCAAGGTTTCTTTCTATTCTATCTGGCTCCCCTCCATCTACTGTAATATCGGATGTGTTCCTCCGCATCTGTTGAATCCAAGCCAACAATTTATAACCCTCCTCACCCGCCTCGGTGGGTTTAATTTGAAGACTGACTCATAACTACCAAGGAAGAGAGCAGCTTGACATTCCTGAGTCACTTTCTTTTTGGAAACACAAGATGGCTACAACAGGTTACCTGGCTGAGAATAAACAATGTATTTAATGAGCAATATGCAGATTGCATAATATTTACTCTTGTATCACGACGAAGAAAGGGTATGTCTATGAGGGTATTAGATAAGATCTATTTCATTTTGACAGTAACAGAGTCATTGTTAATTAACGCCTTTTACTAGAAGCGCTTTCCTACTGCTTGCTGTCACTATGTTGCCTATGTTTTCAAAACAGTTAACACTGCATGTCATCACAATGATGTGATTAAGTTGTGCAGATCTTAAAGGCCATGTTTGAACATATGCATAGTGAATTTCTTTCAAAAGTGTTAAACATGTTTTTCAAACCTAATAAGACACATATCAGTGCTTATTTCTGAAATAATACCTTCCAGAAGTTCTCAGGTATGTAGTACTGCAGTTTGCTCTCCATCAGGTGACCAAATAAAGATTGAACCTGGTAGAAGACACTCTCCTCTGGCTGGTCTGTTTCATCCTCAATGGACAGGAAAGCCTTAAAGACAATGAAAATAAACAAACAATCAAGGATAACAGACTCCTGGGGAATAAAAGCACAGAGGATGGGATGAGGAAAACATCTACCTCTGGTAGGCCCGGCTGCATGTAAAGCTGCTGGAAAACAGCATTCATGTAACATGTGGCCCCACCATTCTTCAATCCTACAAAGCCTGAGACCGACCGACTTTCTACCGGGGGCAGATACTAAGGGGAGGAAAAAAAGTTGTTACGCAGCTCAACATTCAGAAAAGCACATAAAACAAAAAATATTCAGTTGATAAATGTTGGTTTCTTACATCGAACTCTTTACAGAGTGATGGATCAGACTGGTGGTGCATGGACAGTAATTCTCTGGTTATTAGGTTAAGGTTGGGTAGTGAGCTGTCTGCCAGCATCACCAACACCTCGTAGGCTGCCAGTCTGCTGCTGGCTGTGCTGCATCTGAATGAACATACAGACCGTAAAGAGAAAGAATGTTTAATGTCATCTTAATTTCTTAGCATTTGAATAAACAGTGCGAGAGCATTCATCATAACTCTATTGCTTTCTTGACCTCTGCGTCTCTAAAATGTCTATAGATATAGATATGACATTTTTCAAATTACATTTTTGTCTTATTTCATGGAAAAAAATTAGAATAGATCAATACCATCTTGAAAACAACAATGATAGATGCGAATAAAAGCCATACTTGGGGTGGAAGTCGTGGCTCGGGGCTGGGGAAGTTGTTGGGTTGGAGCTGTTAATGATGATGCGTGAGGCTCGAAACAAGAAGTCATCCAACAACTGCTGAATAAGGGAAGGACCTTATAAGAAAAAAAAAAAAAAAAGAGAAAGAAATTTGAATATGGTCAATTAAGTACCCCGTCTTTTATTAACAGGGATTATAATTGTTTTTAACATGCACAAAATATAGGCTATCACTTACTTCCTGGATAGATAAATGAAACATATGTTTGACTTTGACTGGGGTGGAAAAGCTGGTAATATACAAGTAGTTGGTAATGAACCAGTAGAAAATACAATTGCTCACAAATCTGGAATAAAGCTGAACATGTTTAATTAAGTATATTGATTGCAGACCTTTAGTAGACTATTTGAAACCCCTATCTGCCTGTTTGTGAGAAAAGGAGATCCAAGAAAGAGCTCAAAAACTAACTTACATGTAATTGCACAATGTTTGTGGATTTCTGAATATAGGAAAAATGTATGATAGGATGAGGGTTGTGTTTGAAGAAAATATCTTTTACACACTAACCAAGGTGTTCCTTCTCATTCCCGCAGAGAGAGAGCAAGGTCTTGATAAGTCGGAGATGTCCTGCCAGGAGGATGTTGTCTGCCTCGCTGGTCTCCATCTCAGAGCTCCAGCTGGGCTCAAAGTTGTCAAGCCATGAGATCTCATCCTCCAACATGGTTGCAGTACTGACTTTTAACGTATCCATCTCTGACGCTACGTAGGTACAGGTCAACAGAGATGTAAAGGGAGGGCAGCAAAAAATCATTAGACACTTTGCATAATGTACTGAGCTTTAGTGGCTGAAACAAAAGGCTATAAAAGGCAGCACAAATACATTTTACATAGGCTTTATTTTTCAATATGTATTGACAGAAACAAACAAATTGAACGAATGAACCTTCTACTCATGGAGGTGTACCATGCAGAAAGTATTAGTTTGCTTTTGTACTGAAAGATCCCTCATTTAAGTGTAATGAACGTTATTTTAGTTTCACTTGTAAGCTTGAAAAAATACAAAAAAACAAGATGGCAATCTGTGTCAAGAACAGAGGCGCAGAGGCAGGAATTTTACTAATTAAGCAGCTGTTTTAAGTTATTTACCTGACATTTCTGACACATGATGATAATATCTGGCAGGCAAAAAGATCTGTATGCTCTAGACTTTAGTACGGATCAATAAGACATATTTTAGTTATTCATGGGATACCTGAAATCATCTGACCATTTTATGTTATTTTAAAGAAATATCTTGACAATAGCTATATGGGCCATCAATTTTTAAATGACTACTGTTTCTTTCACTTAACTTTTTAGCCTTTTTAGCTAAAAAAACAAATTCCATAAAAGGTTGAATCATTTTGTAAATGAGAATATTTTACTCGAAGACCTATTGCTTTAAATGTTAATCAGACAACATTTGTTGACTTACTTGTAAGATCATCCAGAAGCTGGCATCTAAGATCAAAATACTCCATGCATTGGGATAGCAATCTGAGGATAAAAAGCATCAATAATATGAGACCTCTTTACGTTTTCATCAGTTTGGAGCATTCTTGATGAATTACCTCTGGTTGACTCCTCTCATGACCGATGTAGGACTCCACAATGGTAACTGAGCAGTCAAAACGACTGAGAGGAGAAACAAGTTGGGTTTCTGAACTTCAGGGAAGGCTGAAGTGTCAGACTGGCTCAGAGTGTAGAGCTGGTCACAAGCTACACGGCGTATCTAAAAGTGGCAGGGGAAGCGAGAGGACTTTTACACCCACCCACACACACACACACACACTGCAATAGTGTAAATACTTTTTATGCTACCAATCTATGGATAAAACATTTACCTCCCCACTAGGAGATCCAAGTAGAACATCAATTATGAAGTCATTGACAGAGGGCAGGTTGTAAAACGAAGCTGCAAAGGGTGAAGGACAGGGAGGGGTTTTGGTACAAATATAGCAAACAAACGACTTAACATCAAAAGGTCCAATATTAAACAAGGGTAATTATCAGACAGGTGAACATGTCTGGGTGGATTTCTTTCAATGTGTATGTACTGCTGGATGGGTCTTACATAATTGCTGACAGCGTAACTGCAGACAGGTGACCAGAAGTGACAGAGCTTCCCGGGCAATGATGGCATCTTTGATGGAGACACTTTGCTGTCTGACACAAATACCAGCATGCAATGCTGTTGGTGTGGTCTCACCCTCACTGCTGGAGCTGCAGTTACTCCCTGTGAAGATAAACCCTTTGTTTCACTTTTGATTTTTTTGTCCTGGACATGATGGCACTGTAGTTGGCAAAGAATCATTAGGAAATAAAACTAGTCATACAATGAAATTAACAAGACTGTTTACTGCAAGGCTTTATAATATATTGTTTGTTTATTAGATCTGTGAGTACCTGAGCCTTTTAATAAGAGCGTCTGAATTGCTAAAAGCTATTTTCTCTGACGAAAATGACTCATGCAGCTTTAAAACTCAGCTCCATCTGGAGTAGACAAAGGGCTCTGCATAAGCTTCATAACTGGTGGATTTGTAAATTCCAATGTTTTGGTTAATCATGATATGAAACACTGATTACATTATTGTCTTTGGCTATTAAAAGGAAAGACAGATCCTCAAAAAGTGATTTACACTATTGTTTTTAAATCTATTTCTTGTTGTTTGGTTGTCATTTACTGTCTCTACTTTAGATGTACTTTTGTTCCAATTATCATGTATTTGTTTGTGTAGTACATTTGTAACTGTTAATGATAAGGTCCAGACTGCACATCAAATAAAGTCTATTTTCAAGAAATCAATAGCACCTTCTGCATAATGAAACAAACTAGCTTTCAAAATAAAAACAGGATTTTCATTTCACCGGTACTGCTGACTCTGGTGCGGACACCCTGCGGTAGGAGTGAGCTATGCGTTTCTCTGATTGGCTGTGGGCTGCCGACCAGATCCAACCGCCCTGCAGCAGCTGCCCAGGTCAGACGCATAAAACAGGCCACAGTTGAGGTGAAGTCCCCCACCTCCATGGTCTGGAAAAGAAAGGGATATTATTTTTATTGGCAAATTATCAAATAACTGGTTTTGCCAGTGAGAAATCAAGATAAGGACACTGTGTGCCTTTGTTGTACCTGGATAGCCACACGTGCAGCGGGTATGATCTCCTCCACTCTGATGGACGAACGCTCTGACAATGACATTTGTCTGTAGGAGGACTTTTCTGGTGTTCCGCAAAGAGACAGCTGTCGCCCAGCCCGTCCAGCATTACGGAATGGTCGAGATGACAATGCCTCACCATCTCTGATGACATCATCATCTAAAACAGCAGGCATGCTCTGGCCTACCAGAAGGAACCTGCATATACCAGGTGAGTATGATCAGTGGGGACTCAAAATTGGCCTGGAAAACCCATTGGTGGGTGACAGAGACATTCAAACCTGGCCAACTGGAGACAAATGGAATAGACTCCTTGTCTGGTCTCATAGTCCACCTCTGATGGGATGGAATCTCTTTGCATCACATTCACCACCAGACTGAAAAGTTAAAACAAAACGTAGTACGGTTATCAATAGGATACCTTAATTTCAGATTTTTTTGTTGCCTTTTCAGGCTAAAGGATATTATATGGCATGTATGCAAATTTTCAATTATTCTTGATCAGTTGCTTTATGGCTTCGAACATGTTAAAGATTTTTTAATGATTTCTTCAACTGCAATTTAGTAAAAACTTCATAAGCACCAGAATGAAAGACAAGGATGCCCACTATAATTTCAAACACTGTTGAAACACAAGGAAATAATGGCTTTGAAAATTTACATTAAACGCTAAAGCGGAACTTTGTGAAAAAGCGTGGCCACAACAAAGTGAAAGGCTGCAAAACGAATCAATGATCAATGTATAACAATTTCAGTCCACAAGTGCTTTTGATGTCTGAATTTTCTAATGTATGTGAGGTCATCTTAAGCTTGTTGGTGGAATTTTACAAAAAGCCGGGATTAAGCCTTATAAAATATAATTAATAAATCAAAATGCCTCTTAACACTTTGTTAAGGATCTGCAGGAATCTCCCACTTTGGTCGAATTTTAAGATCTAAAGAGGTCTCCTAAAACTCTGTTGTGAGTTTACCTTAGGCCTCCTGCTTTAAGGAAGTTTTCACAGAAGGATTTGCTGCTAGATTTGGCCATTTCATCGTCAGATGTGGGCATGAGTTTTGAACTTAAAACCTGAGGAGAGAGGAGGACAAAAAAACAAAACACTGTTAATGCAGAAAACAGAGGACACAGTATGTTATCTGTACATTTTATACTTGAAAAACACCCTATCTGGGATTAATAATTGGCACCATCAAATTTCCACTATAGTAAGTCATCAAATTTATTTATCACACTGCGGCAAGTGTGTACATGCATACCTCAAGGTTATACAGAACTCTGAAGGTGGACATGCCCGGAGCTGAGGACCTGAACAGAGACTCTAAGATGGATGTAGCACTGGGCTGGTGCTGTTGTTTGGAAGCCATAGATGGAGAGCGAGAGCCTGTTCCCTGTCCAAGGGTGAACAGCGTTTTCTACAGAAGAGAGGCATGGATGGATATAAGGCATTAATAAAGTAAGAACAATCTGAAAAAGCTATGAGGTTGAGATGCATAGAAAACATTTGATCAGCCTAACTACAACTCTCTAGCAAAGCATCTAATAACCACAGGATTTTCACTGATCAGAGAAAATAATTGCTGCTTAATCTGAGAGCATTTTAACAGTCTGAGGTACCTGATGGCTCCAGACACTGGATTCTTTGGGAACAAAGTTGTCAAGAGCATCCTGCACTTCTGGATCTGTAGGGATCAGCAATAGGAGCTTTCTCACCCGAAGGGTGATCCTATATAAACGAAAAAACATGAATAATTGGCAATTAGAAGTGACTAAATAGGTCTTCATCATTGTGATCTATATACATCTTAATTAACTAAACTACTAAGGTCTCAAACTAAATGATGACTAATTTCAGTTACCATGACTGTCTTTGTGCAAGATCCATGGAGTAAAAATATTTAGTTCAAGTAGCTCTACAAAACCTGTGTGAAACTCAAGGCACTTCTTTTTGTTTTAGTCGATAAAAAAAAAAAAAAAAAAAAGATTCCATCTCACCTTGATTCATCTAAATTTGCTAGCTGGTAAAGCATCTCAAAGACGTTACACACTAATGCCATCACCACACCAGGCAAAGACTTCTCCTGAAGAGGGACAATTCACAGCAAAGTTATCAGAAATGGTTGTGCTCACAACATCCATGTCCAGCTTTATTCCTATTGGCTTGTCATTAAGATGTTACCTGCTCCAAGGCATAGGCAGAATTGAAGACTGCAGAGCTGGAACTACTTGAGGCAGAGGCCGAGGACTCTGAGCTGCCAGAGGGTGTGCCAGTTCCTGAACTCTTCACTGTCAGGCTCTGTTCATCACTAAAGCCAAGCTGGGACAGGAGTTTCTGGTCCCGATTCATGGTCAGCTAACACAGTGAGGGGAAAGTGAAGGGATCAAATGAGAAAAAAAATACAGGGATAGCTCAAGGCAGTGTTTCCCCAGTGGACAAAACTGCCAACAATGACAAGTCACCGTCTGCCAAAAATAATTCACTATGCATGGCTTTTTAGAATGAAACATGCCCTGGCTTCAGGGGAAACACATGACGAGGAAAGATATATGCTACTTTAATGAGGGAATGACAGATATTAATGGTCTATTTACAAATGTAGATAGAACATGGCATGTTTCATTTTTAGTCATCAGTGCTTACCACACTATCATGGGCAAAGATCTGGACATTATCCACCGGACAGCTCAAGTGCTCGGATATCTTCCACCTGATACTTCCTATTGTCTCATTACTGTGGGTCTGCATAACGAAAAAAAACACGTGAGCCGTTTCCTCTGAGGCTTTTATTCAACTCTACATAAGAGTATCACCATACACCAGGAAGAGTCTTACAGTACCTCTAAGTTGAAAGTGTCTTTGGTTGACTCGTAAGTGATGTGAAGGGTAATAGGGTGTCCATTGAATGAGGCCCCATGAGGTAGAATTGTACGAGGAACAGAGTACATGTCCTACAGAGAAACAACATTTAGTACTTCTTGCATACAATTACAGCCAAAGAAATAGTTAACACTTCAAACTGTGGAGGAGAAGATCCTACCTCTATTGTGATGACATAACGCTCAGCCAAAAGCAGCAGTCTTTCTATTATTACCAGTTTAGTGGATCTGAAATATGAACATAGGATGGCTTCAGTAAAAGAGAGTAGTGATGTTAATCCTGCAAGCAGCAAGTGCTCAGTCAAAAAATTAAAGTTGTTGCTTTAAATGCAAGTATCTGCAGTTAGCAGCACTAAAGTATGCATTTTCACACCTTTGCAATATCGTTTTAAACTAATTCAAGTCGAGGCTGCTACCCCATATTTCATATTTCTCTGATTATTGGATCTGATCTTTTGGATATCTGAGTTACATTCTAAATCATATTTTGCACTTCTGTATTATACTTTGCTTTGGACAGCATGTAAAAATAACTGGTAAAGCAAATAGAGAAAATTAGTTCACATAGAAATTACTTAATTATCTTAACGTCCTAACATTTCTCAAACTGAATAAGGGATTTCTAAGGCACTTGACACTCAACATTTATATAAATATATTTTAATCCCTAACAATGTTCTTGAGCGACCATTAGCCCCCCTGTTGTTCTACCTAGATGGTGATTGTACAGATGTAGCCACAGTGGGCATTGCAGTGGCTGTGAGCATCTTTGTTGCCCTAGTGACAGCATGGGTCAAAGTTGGCCCACCCAGCGCCGAACTAGCAGCCTGAAAAAAAAGGAAATTACATATGAGAATGGCTGATAAGTGACAGCATTCTACTAAATGGGTGCAATGTTTTACCATTTACCTCTAGTCTCTTGTAACAATCAGCAATAAATTTCTTGTGCAAAGACACAGAGTCCTGTTGGGATAAAATGTAAATATTAAGGGACCAATAGGCCTTTTCTTTCAAACATATAAGAGAAACAAAGGTTACATGTGCAAAGGAAAATACCAAGAAATGTTATCAAACTTGCACATCATTATCAATCATTCCTGGTTTTTACCACATAGGCCTGTTACACATTCCAATTAGGATATAATGATGGTGCAAACAAACTGCTCCGATACCATCTATAGGTAACCATGATTGTGGCTACAGTTATAGTGCCATTATCATCAGATGCACTCAGATGCAGAAAGGATTTGCAGGAGGACTGGGTTCACTCACTCACTCACTCACTCACTCACTCACTCACTCACTCACTCACTCACTCACTCACTCACTCACTCACTCACTCACTCACTCACTCACTCACTCACTCACTCACTCAAACAAAAAGACACGTGCATAAGCACCTTCTTCATCTTGGGATTGAGGTTGGTATAGCTGTAGGTGATAATGAGCTGGATTGCTTCATTGGCTATTTCTTCATCAGGGGTTTCCATGGCGATGCGCCAGATAAAATCCATCCCTGCTAGGTCAAGGCGTTCCACACACTGAAATAAGACAATATTCCTTTTTTTTAACCATTAGGATCTATTTTCCAATGTTCTAGATTTAAAACATTTAACAATAAATTTAATTTGATTAAGAAATGGAGAAAAGTAAATAGACTTACCAGCTGAGTTCCTTGGCGTTTCAGTCGATGGTCACACAGATTAACATTCTCAAAGAACGTCTTAAACAGATTGAAACCTGAGAACCATACAGAATATATCAAGTGTTGCATCATAGTACAAAATGATGACATAATTTTAAAAGACTGTTGATACCATTCATGGTGATCTCATATGGCTCTAGCTTCAGTATCTTCTCCTTAAAGAGCTGCTGCTGAACATCACTCTCAAGGTCATGCTGTCCTTTGGTGAACCATTCAAAACACATCTGTACAAATCAAAACACAAATTGTCAGTTTCAATCAGGTAACTTTGGATATGGGGCTTGGGTGCATAATTATTATGGGAAAGTTATTTTCCAGATTCAACTCAGACACCATAGATGGTGGTTTCAATCACGTTAGCGTACTTGCACTGCAATGGCTTTTACAAGTCTCCAAAAGCAGAGGTAACTTGAATAATGAAAGATAGTAAATAAAACCTGATAAAAAGAATCAATAAATATACAAGCTTTTGGAAGGCAAAAATAGATAATAGTTAATTTGTACAAACATTTATTTGTTTCTGTACAGGATGACAAAGTCATAGACAAACCAGTTTCTCCCATTGGGTGCACATTTGTGGGATCATTTTTCTTCACACAACCAGTGTCTTACTAAAATTCCTGTATTGACTCCTTTCTTAATGGGGCAGGATCTGGCAACCAAGATGACCTCCGACTATGCCCAAAGAAGGTCATTACACTTTCTCCAAGTCTGTAGTAATAATTATCAAACCTGCTTGGAAATTTTAACAAAATGTTAACCAATAAGAGTGACCGTAGACTACATCAAAACTTCTGAAATCAATCTCGACATCCAAAGCATGAAGCAGTCACTACGTAGGATTAATCAAAATAGCAAAAACTGAATAAACGTTAATATTTTTATTAATGTCGAGGTATGCGTTCAATGCCCCTTCCTGCTTGTCCTTCTATCTGATTGCATGATTGTAAACTACAAGGCCTTGGTTGAGGTGAAGCAGAAGCAAAGAAGTACGGATTAAATTTATGCAGAGCCATTTCGCATGCTGAGGGATGATATTTTATTACACTGACCTTGATGGAGGTATGTCCTCCACAGATTGCTTTCTGGATAGATTTTTTTTTTTCTTTTTTTTTTTCCATTTTTGAGTAAGTGTACAAATATATGAATGGCAGAAAAGGTTTCCTGGTGATCACCTATTTCCTCAAGACCACTAATACCCAAGGACAAAAGTGCATTTACATAATAACTTTCATACCTCTCGGTCAAGTTCACAGACATCTGGCCCAGACACCAGGCATTCCCAGAGCTCCTTGGCCCTGTTCCAGACCAGGTAGAGGCTGGCCTCCTGGAGAAAGAAGGCCAAGAAGCGCAGGTGGCTGTCCAGATACTAAAGATAGATTCAGAGACACAAATCATCTTGACAGCATAACAGACCATCATCACACTGCATTGTGCAGCTGAATGGAAAATGCTGCCTGTGTATCATGTAAACATAGTACGGATGTAAGGCCAATAAAATCTGAATGACTTTACTAATGTCAAAATGAAGACACTGAGTCATGAATCAAAAACTGTAGTGCATTTTTTACTGAGCAGCAAAAAATTGCATTAACCTCCTGGTAGGTGTATCGGCCATCCACCAGGGTGGAGCCTGAGAGACAGTTATTTCCTGCTGCTGTCACAGCAAGTCGGTGGCAGCACACGAGAGATCCTGTGATCAATTTGACAATCTCAAAATTCTTCTTTAGATCCTGAATGATGCTCTACAGGGAGAGAGGGGAGAGGCAGTCTAAAAAATTGTGCCAATGATTGTGAGCAAGAGCTTTCTGACAGTTAGTGTCACCTTGTCTTGCTTCTGATAGGTCTGTTTGATGAAAGAGCGCGTGATCTCATGAAGCTGACGGAGTGCAGGTACCACCCAAACTGTTTGGGAACTGCTCTGCTGAGAGGCCTGTGGAGAGACACACACAGACTTCCACGTTAACCATGCCGTGCAAGGCAGGTGGATGTGATGAGACATTTGCCCAGGGACTCCTCTCTCTGATATGGTATTATAGATGTACACTAATGGAGCACATAAAGACTACAACACTGACACACTACAAAAAAGGTGATCTCTGACAGTCCTCTTTATTCTTTTTGATCTAATGAATATGAAGATAAAAATTGTACATACTTTACCATTGAAGACAAGCCATTTTTGTAGTGAGGGCTTTTTGACAATGTGAGAAAAAAAATTTGAGCCGGGGTGTAAATCAATATAGTATTTTAAAGATTCAAAAGACAAATAAAAATTGACTTTTCGCATGTTACTTTGCAAAGGTTTGCAAAGGGAAAGTTAAGTGAAAGTTAAAGTGTCTATTTCAGATATCTATGACTCTGATTTGATTTCTTATTTCATGAGTAAACATGCAAGCACTTCCACCAAAGATGACCATTCATCCAGCAGATAGGATCAACACCATTTAAACGCCGTGTAAATGTTAGTCAGTGCCAAAACATCTCAGTGAGGAAAGCCCAAGATTAGCAAACACCTGGTTAAACTGTCCCATGTTACAATCAAGAATGAAATTATCAGTTTGTGTCCAATGAATCCCATGCCCCTTTCTGCAGGTGTGAAACAGCGATATGGGACATACTGTGTGGTTAAATTGTAATAAACAATGTGTGCTTTTTCTCTTACTTTGGAGAAATTGTAAGCTCTCCTCTTTCCCCAAGAGCCATTAAGAAATGAACTTTGAATGTCGCTGACTTTTGAGTCCTCTTGAGTGTGAGTCTAGACAACATACATTTCATTTCAGGTAGGACAAATATTAAGACTTCAGTATGCATAGCCTTATGCAATCCTATAGCCCCCAAAAACGCAGAATAAATTAAGTTGATTTAAAAAACACAGAATGCCCTTTCTCCAAAGACATTATCTATAGCTTGATTAATTTAGTTGCACCAGTTTGCCATGCCAGGTATGAGACTAGACCACCTACATTTACAATGATTTACAATATATATAAAAAAAAAAACCAACAACATAAAACAAAACATTTCTTCCCGAATAATCCAGCCACACCTATGACATTGTCTTCAAACAGTGCTTTCTTTCTTTATATTCTATTATAATATTCCAGCTGTCACTGTGTGAGTGGTGGGGTACACCCTGGACCGGTTACCAGTCGATCACAGGGTCACAGGGAAATATAACCATTAACTCTTTTTTTCACATCTATGGACTATTTGGAGTTTTCATTCAACCGACTGCATGTTTTGGACTTTGGGAGGAAATCAGAGAGCGTGGAGAAAACCGATGCAAACACAGGAAGGTCAAGCATATTCCCAAACACTGATCCACCAGACCATTGAAATCTGACATTTTTTGGCAATGCATGAAAATGAATGGATAAATCTTGATAAATGAGTTACACAAACCCAAGTACATACCCGAGTACAGACACTGAATGTGAAAATCTAAGGTGAGGATGAAATGAGAATTGAATGAAATCAGTCTTTTTAGTCGTGACTTTCTAACCAACAGACCCCCTGAGGCCCAGCTGCAACACATTGCTTGTGCCACTCAAAACAATTACTTAGTGTCCCTTAGAAGCACTGTATGAGTCTTTCTTCTGCTAAAAATATGTATTGGGATATTTTTATGCAGCAATTTTCATTGAACAGTCACATGAGTTGTGAAATTTGGTTGATTTTCAGTACAACACACCACTGCAAATTGTGAATATATCTGCAACTATCAGGAAAATTATCTTTATTTTCATGGATACGAGCTTTAAAAATTGTTAATCACAAAGTGGACAGACTTTGTTGGAAATAAATAACTGAACTAAAAAAATGACAAAACAGACAAAAGAAAAACGATTGAACTATATAGTGTCGAACAACGAGAATGACTATCAGCAAATCAACATAATCAGGTAAAGAAAGCAAAACATAGCCTCAAGTCATAGCCTGAATATGGTTTCACCAGCATCGATGGTATCCCCCAGGTAAAATGTTCCGATGGATTCATTCAACAATTGGAGTAAGCTAAGAGCAGAGAGAGGCAACTGAACTGACCTTTACCTTCCGTTTGAAGATTTTTTTTTTTAAATATGAACATTTTGATTGACGATGAATTGTTTTGTCAAAAAAGTGTGTCTCAATGGTAGACAAGAGCACATAAAAGATGCCAAGGCTGAAAACAAGCTGAGATGAGAGGTCATGAACGGCATAAACAAGGACTTGCTAACTTCAGAGCAAACCTGTCAGACACATACATGCTTGAGGCGTGGAGTCCATAGCATAAGACTGTTAAACTGCAGTTTTGGAATGTACTTGCTGGAACTTGCTTTCCAGTATACAAAAAAACATGAACATAATTTGGAAGAAATTACTGATTTTTTTCTACCACAAGTAACATTATACCTCCCATATGCAAAGGAAATCAAGTATTGTGGGTCTATCTCACCTTCTTAATGTCCTCGATGCACTTAATGATGTAACTGCGTTTCACTGTCTCCTTGACAGCATATGCATCACTCAAGATCCCCAGGTGCTCCTCCAGTGCCTGCTGAACCAAACTGGTAGGCAGTGTGGGGAGGTGTGCCAACTCCCACAGCACCTCCAACACCTGAATAGAGAGCCAACGACACACGCGTCAAGGTTTAAAGGCCATACCAATAAAGAAACCAAAACTGCTATCAATCCATACTTGTTATTTGTGAATGTTTAATGTGAAGACAGATGATCACACACCTTGCCTGTTGTAGTTTCAGAACGAGCCTCTCTGCCTATCCTACCGATGAGACTGAGCAACTTTTGCCTGACACGATCACTCTCAATTTCCCAGCTCTAAATCAAATGCAAAATAAATTACCATTGAAATTAAACTTTCTAGTATTTTTAAGGGATTTGATTGAATCACCCACAAAAGACTGTACAACTTACCTTTTGGATGAGTACAAACAAGTGTGTGAGCTGATCAAAGTTGAACTTTACAGCAGCAGCAGCAATGATTGTATGAATGTTTTCAATCACAGTGGATGATTGGCCCGCCTGCAGTGCAAATATTTAAATCAAATTAAAAAGTTATCAAAGATAGCCATGCTAAATTAGAATGTGTGTATTGGTCCTGACCTGAATTCTCCAGATCTTGGAGAGTTCATCAAGAGACAGTTTACTACCCAGCAGCTCGATGATTCCCTTAATTCTCTCACAGTACTGAGCCTGGTCAATGTTACCTGGAAGTAAGTAAATTAAGATGTAATGACCACAGTGAGTATCAAGGTCTGCGCATATGTATTTATGCATTCTACAGGATATTTTGATGCTGTCTCTCCTTTTACAATAATGAACATTTTTGAACCCATAACTGTATTACAAGAGTTTAAAAAAACAATTTGTTCTTGTCAGGGTGTAACACATGTTCTTACCTTCCAGTGCTATTGATAGGACTGAGTTCTCGACAAGCCAGTCTAGAAGTTTGTCTGTATCAATGGCATTTTTCACAGTCTTCGCTACTGTGCTCTCCTCTATTAGTTTTGTCACCTGTTAGACAAAATAAAGTGTGACAAACAACAGCTAGGCTTTGAATGTTTTGAGCTGGTGCAGTATGTTTGATAAATCAGTGGATATTTGAGCCAAATGGGGATTTTGTCATAATAAAGCGCCTATCAACACACAATACAGTTGAATAGGTCATTACAACTTATGGCACCATATATCAGTATAACGGTGGAAAGAAAAATTAATATCAAAAAGTTGTTAAACATCACATGTCAACTGAAAAAAAATCAGGTTGATGTTAAAAATCCAACACGAGTTAACTAACAAAAGAACAACGGCTAAAGATTAATTACATTGACTGGATGTTAAGAAGCCGTTTCAGTGATTAAATGACATGTTTTTTTTGTTTTTGTTTTATTCCTTTCTCTAATGTTGCTGCTGCAACACCCGAATTTCCCCTATGGGGATCAATAAAGTACTATCTTATCTTATCTTATCTTATCTTATCTTATCTTATAAGTAGTCCAGTCTTGCTAAGATTGAATGAATATCACCAACTAATGAGATATTTTAAGTATAAAATATGAAATATTCATAAAGATCACATTTGTTAATTCATAGACTGACACAATATATTTGTGCAAGATCATCCATCCACCCATCCATGGGCTCTAACTCAAACTAACAAAAATAATACTGATAATAATTTCAATTCCAATGAGAACTAACCTCTTTAAGAGAGTTCATCTTGGTAGAAAAATGAGGGGTCTTGAGCATGCGAAGTAGTGTGTCCAGACGTAAATCATCAACCACAGTAACCATCTCCCTCTGGAACTTCATACACAGCAGCTTTATTGCAGAGAGCAGGTCAGGGATGCTCACCAGTCGCTATGGTTAAAATGACATATTCCAGAATAAGATATCACAAATATTCATATCACAACTGCTGGCTCAACATTTTTTGTGAAATCCCTGGAAAATGTTGCCCTATGTTTCTATCCTGCTTTCATGAAGACAAAACAAAAAAATCAATGGCAAATTCCTGTGTGCTGAGATCGTTGCCAATGTTAATTCCTCGCCAGGAAATTGAAAACAGGCCTTTGTGGTGAAAGTCAAATGCTTTTTGCCTCAGGGCTTTTTCAACAGATTTAACAGCAAGAATCACATTAGGGTGACAAATATGAAACATTACCTTGTCTTTAAGATCCTTTTCTTCCAGGTTCTGTACATATGTGATCATCTTATGGATAACAGGATCCAGCATGGGCTAGGAAAAACAACAAGAAACTTTGTTTATCCATGTGGGGGAAAAAAACACACCACTAGGGGAGCAAACAGTAAAAGGATACATTGAATAAAAATAGAATGTAACTCAGAATGGAGCCTAAGGGCCATCTCAAACAGAAGTAATTTCAACCCAGTATAGGTAGGAAAAAAAAAGGGGGGGGGTGGCACAGCTGCAATTCATTTCAATTATAACAAAGAAAGGGCACACAGAACCAGATAAGGTAAGTATGTGTATTTCTGTGCATATGTGTGCGTTTGTTTGATCACAGATAAGACACCTTACCTGGACAAGGCTGGAGTTCAGGTATTCAGCACAAACTCCAAGAGGCTGGACGAGAGCTGAAACACACTAGATTGGCAGATGAAGAGACCCCTCAGGAATGACCGAAACCAAAAAGCTGTGGTACGACCACCTGTCATCACAGCTCTGTATCTTTCTTCTACAGCAACAGTATCATTATAATCATTGCATGAACTCTATGCATGAAGCAAGTTGAATTGACTTCATGTACTGATACATATTTCGGATTAAATGTACATTACTTTTCAATAATCAACTGGTAACGCAATGGGAATTGGCTCCTGGGTTTGGAAATTCTTGTTGGAAAATAGGCTGTTTAAATTGTTTGCCAGGACAGCATAGACTTAGGAGGACATTTTGCTTTACTTTCACTCTCCAAGTGTTTTCTAGTTATTTCAAATTTTGATGGGATGAGTAACAACCCTGATAATCCGTCATAAATGGTGGAAATAGGATGCAAATCAACAACATAAATTTACCACTGAACTCAAATGAGTGTTAAGGCTAGGGGTCAGATCATGTTTAAACTGATACTGGGCAAGCAGAAGGAGCGTAAACAGATCGCCTAATACAGGAGCCCAGCTGTCATTTGTCAACCAGTGATAAATCACAGATGCTTGAATGAATGGTTCCTCTGTTACTCTCGCTCTTTTTCCAACTATATTGTATCTGCTTCTAGACTTGTGCTGCTCTCATCTCCTCCACCTCCTTCCTCTATTCATGCAGTAAATCCACCCCCCTTGTACTTGACTTCCTCTTTGTAGCAGACAAATGAATGAGTCACCCTGGAGAGCCTAAAGCAGATCATCTTCCATCATATTTTTACCTTCACAGATTCTCTAACTCCTATGGTTTGACTATGTTAAATATCTAACAGCTTAGAAACCATACTCAGTTCCCAAATCAACTGAGCAGTGCAATGGTGCTGTGCAACCAGTCTCTCACCTATTAGTATGCTAATGGTTAGAGGGAGTGTGTGTCCATACACACCAAATCAATGGCCATGCACTGCTGTGGTTCCGGCCAGGTTCCCAGAAGGAAGCATCAGTACAAGGATGCCTCAGAATGTGTAACACAACAGGACATTTCAACCACTACATAGTGGGGGGATGATAGGGTGTGTTTGGCTGTGAGTGAGTATTACTGTGATGGGGAAAGAGAGGGACATTCAGTACATCACAGCTGAGAGCAGTGGGGGGGGAACACAATGACCTTTTGCCTGTATAGGCTGTCTCAAAGTCTGCTCGATGTCCATTTCTCCATCCATAACTAAGGGTAGGAAGTAATTAATTACTATTAAGGTATGCCGGGCCCAAAGCAAGGGAAGGGGGGATAGAAAGATGCTCTTACAGCTATTTCGATTTCCTCAGTGTTGAGCTTAGCTTGGATGGCAGTGAATCCTCCCAACTCTCCAAACTACAAAAAAGGAGAAGAAATATGGGGAGAAAACAACAGAAACATGGAATATACTCTGTGTTGGAAGACAAAATCAGATTTTGCTCATTTACTTACTCGATTTACCAAATCGACCAGCCAACCATGAGGTTCCTGAAATAGACAATTGTCAAAGAAAGTTAATTTGGGAAGACTCCAAATTCCAAAACACAAGCACGTTTCATAATATCTGTTGGGTGTCATTCACACATACTACGCTAAATGCCTGTGGCTCAGTTGCACAACACTAGGGATATAGAATTCATCACTGACCTTTTGATAGGTGTTGCTAAGAGAAACAGCAAACATATTAGTCTCCTCTCCAAAAACTTCAGCCCAGTTCCTCTGACAGGACTTCATACGGTTCTTAAAATGGTACTCATTGTCAGGATTGAATGCCTGGACACAGCAACACATGACAGACCATTAAAATATACATGTCACCTCTGATTGTTTTGGAGCTTTGTAGAAGGATGCCGAATACAGTTCTTTATCTTGATCAACTTTAGTCTTTAATCACAAATATTTAATCAAAGGGTAATTGGGACATTTAAGGCACCTAGTATAATGAATTAAATTATACATATAATATTACAATATCAATGACAATCTTCAATTACATTTCTCTTGACTGATGACTGGTCGCTCACTAATCACTTTGACTAGAATCTAAGAAAATCGTGATTGAAAATGCATGTGGGTAAAGAAGGAAAGTGGAAAAAAGGTAAAGATGAAAATGATGAAGACTAAAAGACTGATATTAAGAGGAGCACACCATTGTCAGGACAGCCATGAGGTTAATAGGGGCAGGGTCCTGCTTGACCCTCTCTGCAACCAGCTCTACCAGCAACATGAGCATGTTGTAGATTCCCTCATGAATCTCAGTGCCCCATTTGTGCACAGCACTACTGGTTAGCAGCTGTGAAAAGAACAAAACAAAAATGAGGAGAATTTGTCTAAATATCTTTTAATCATCAGAACATCATAATATCAATTAGAGCTTTTATTGATTATGTATTGCTTTTATTACTCGCCTTTTTAAAGGCCTCTGGCATGCACCGATCCATAAACCTCTTACAGTTCTCATCTGCGTCAGCAAGACCTGATGGAGATGCAATTGTTAGATTCACATATTTATTTCACAGCTAATCTTAGAGGAAGTGGGCTGTGACAAGAAATGTGGATACAGACTGAGCCAAGAAACACAACTGTCAAAAATAATGTGTGAAAAACAGCCGTAGCCCAAACAAAACATGCTTCCCGCTCAAAAACAATGGGGGGGAGATGGTTTAGTCTAACAAGACTTATGAGTGCGTGTGCGCGCATGCACACAGATGCACACAGATGCACACAGATGCACACACACGCACACGCACGCACGCACGCACGCGCACGCGCACAAGCATAAAAACGTGTTTACCATGCCGTGCAAGGCAGGTGGACGCAATGAGACATTTGCCCAAGGACTCCTCTCTCTTGTATGGTATAGACCAGTGATCAGTGAAGACTCGACTCTCCAGTTCATACAGGTTGGTGGTTGGAAACTCCATACTTCCCCCAGAGCAGTTCCCGTTCTCATCATTGTTCCTCTGCAATGGAAATCATTGACAAAATTACAAAAACATTTCTAATGAAAATAGTTGCTTTATATCTTTGCGGCATGACTCATGGGGTAGAGGTGGTCGTCCTAGAACCAAATGTTCCTGCTCAATTCCCGAGCCCCTCCTAGCCTACTGAAGAATTGTTTAGCAAGGCAGTGAACCCCTAACTGCTTTCTGGCCGCTGCTAAGTGGCTGCCTGCTGCTCATGGTTCATCCATGATGGGTGAACCACGAGTGACAAATTTTGCTGATGCTGTGCTGCATGTATGACGGAGAGTGACTAAATAAAGGGCTTTCTTTCTCCTCTTTCCTCTTTCTGTGATTATATAAAGGAACTTTTTGGAAAGTTTTTCCTCTCCTCCTGCTCTCTGAAAACAAATCCAGATGGTTCATAGCTGGATGCAGTGACCATGCTACTACATGATGTAAAGACACGAGACAATGCTGGACATTGAAAACATTTTAAGAGGAAAAGCTGACTATATTTGGATAGGAAAGTTCGAACAGGTTAGGTACAGCAAGTTCAAACTTTTACATGTACACTTATAGTTCTTAAATGCTAGGTTAAGGCTTTAGTACGACTGCTATTAAAAAACAAAATATCCATTGGCAGTATCTGGGTGGAGAAAAGAGACTACAGATTACTAAATTATTTAAATCATACAGTTGGTTGCATATTGATGAATATATCTGAATATTCATAAGTAAACTGCACCATTCTCTCCTATGAAATAATGACAACAATGGCAATGGGACATCACAGCATACATTCACATCAATTAAGCATTACATTCATTAATGTCTACATTAGGGCTAGGCAATAATAACAACAGATTACTGTTACTCATTTATGTAATCATAAAAAATGCGATATCAGCTAATGTATGAAAAATCACTGACTAATATATGTAACACGATCAAAATCACCAAAGAGAGCTCTACCATAAGAGGGACAAAAATTGGAAATTATCGCAATTAATTTTGAATACTGTATTGATCATTTTATTGGATTGAAAACTGAATTGAAAATTAGTAGATAGCTTCCTGTAATAGCAAAGAATAATAAAAATAAAAGATTAGAATGAAGACCTGTTATGAATAACAATAACTGATAAAAAAAGTCCATGTTCCGAAATCCACATGCTCCCACAGTTACAATATACTCTGTCTACAAAAATGTATTGCGCAGCCCTTGATTGTACTTGAGGTACTCTTTAGAGCACTATGTGGAGGCTTGATTTACAATCATGTAGAAATGTGTGCTTAACTGTGACAGAGTAATGCTATTTAGCTTTTACCAAATAATAAATAACCAATACAGGTACCTATAAATCATTTGACCATTGTCTCTGTTAGCACTGTGCATATGAATTTCATAGGGAAATACTCTTATATCAAATTAAAAATTGAAGTGAAAAATTACCAAATTTTGCATTGTAAAAAATTACAATGGATATTAGCATTATAATTGATCACTGCATTCAGAGTAAGGTTTGCAGAACTATGTGCTAATACACAGAGGTCAAATACTGCACATTTAGAACAGGAAAAGAGGAGAGGACAGGGCAGAAGAAACCAATAGACACGCATCACATTTCACCCCCTCCTTTTCTTGAAAAATTAGAAACGATAGATAGATGGATGAAAAGAAGGGAGGGAAGATTAACCAAACACGAGGTTTACAGAGTCACCAACATGACATATTCTATTTCTAACAATCTCAGAATCAGACATAAATGACAATTCAGCCAGACCAAATCTGAGTCAGCTCAATTAGGAGGAAAATAATGTATGTAGGGAAGAGGATTTTTTCTTTTTACAAACAACATTCAAAACCTCTCCAAAAGTTGCTATTAAAAATGGATAAACACGAAAGCTTCAGGTCTCTAAGGCACAGTATGTGTAGCATGATGAGGTAACTCATGTCCCTCGGTTACTATGCATCCAGCAACCCTGCTGGGGCCCTGTGTTTGTGTTTGTCAAGGAAACTGCAAGACTATATATAGGTGGATATCATGGGGCCACAGAAACCTAGGGCATGAAGGCACCGGAATAAATGAAAGGGAATAAACCAAATAAATTATTGTGAAATCTCATAATTATGGCATGTTTCTTAAGTTGTGCATAGGTGTCAAAGTGTGTCATCACCTGAGACGAAAGAGACGATGCCCTTTAGTGTCATCAAAAAGTGAGATCAACACTGTTATACAACGTGCATTAAAAAATGTTTTATTACCAGGTTAGTTTAGATAGGGATATTTAAGTATGTCTTTATTAGTCTGCTTTATATGTGGTAAATATGTATGTGCTTCCTCTTTTTTTAGCGGTTTTCAAAACCTGATGAAAACATAAAGTATTTCTTTTTGCAAATAGAGGGTATTACTTTGAAATAAATCACACCTATCATAATGTAACAGCTTATTTACAGTTTTTAGTGAAGATGAAGAACGACAGGAGATGATCGAGGTGTCCTGTCCCAGGACTTATATTTTTTAAATGCTCTACTGACCTATATTCAAAATCACATGGAAACAGTGTTGTCAATACAATCTAAGACGACCAATGAATATTAAGGCTTAAGGTGAAGTTACTTTGGCAGCTATGAGAGATGCAGAAAATCAACAGGTTTGGGGTGACATTGGCACTGACATCCTCTCTCAACATACTATGTGATGCAAATTCTATCTTGCTTTGAGAGTACAGGTATTAACGGGTGTTCAATGCAATGTGGATCAATATATTAGCTTCCCGAAAAAAGAGCAAAGAGACAAAATGGTAGTATCTGTCGGTATAATGCTGTCAAATGTCATATGGCTGTCATTGACATTGACAAATGCAATGAGCCAAAGGGCATTAAATACCGATCAGTCCCAATCACTCACACAAAACTCTTAGACCGAACGCTTTGGAGGCTGAAAATGCGCACCAAATAATACGTTAAATGGGCACATACACTACCGAAATAACGATATTGCTTCTACAGGTCTGGTTTGTGCGTAATTTATACCTGACAGAAGCTCGGGTCGCGATCAGCTCACGTACTTGCGTTACCTACTAGCGTTTCCAACATGTGTAAAGCAGACAGGCGAGAATTGCCCGACTGGCCATAATATATAACCCAGAGCAGTGAGTTACTGCCCACATCGAGTAAATCTACGCTTAAATCTGGGATTTCATATCCTCCAAGTGTCTTACATCTTTGCTGCAACTCATGGTCCGGCTAACACTGGCGCCTACAATTCAATACTGACGTCAGCTAGAGGGCTACAAGCTAGGCTATCTCGTCACTTGAGAGTTGTCATTTGGATCGAGTACTATGAAGAAGAGGATTCAAGTCTGCGGGTTAAATCCGAAGTCACTCCAGGGCATTGGCCTGAATTGTCTTGCAGGAGAGGAGAATGAGTCAAACCCTGCTCTGACACCTGAGGTTGGGCTCGCTGCTTTTCGCTTAGCAGAGGCTAAGTTTAGCTAGTTAAATGGGCGAGCCCACTACTTCCAAGTTACAATTAGTCATGTTATCCGCCCTTGTTCCTTCAGCTGCTGAAATGAAAGTTGCTCTTACCTCGCTGTCTACGACGTCGTGGTATGCCGGAGGGGGATCGAACCCTCCTGTGCCAGTCCGCCCACTGCTTTCCCCGTCTCCGCTGGTATTCACGCCGGGGGCAGGCCCACTCTCCATCGGCTCATATCCGTACCCGAGTCCGGGGCTTTCGTTAGTCAAGAGGGCAACCGCCTCGTTGATGTCATTCTTGGCTAACCGGAGTGCTTTTCGTATCACGTCTGGGTCTGGGAAGCCCATGCAGAGGAGCGTTGTTATGTGCTCCTCTTCAGTCTCCATGTTTGGGGTGTCTCCTTTCCTCAGCTTAGTAGTAACGGGTTGTTCGGCACAGCCCTGTAGCTCTGCACGCCGCCATGTTTACAGCCCGTCGCTGGCTACTAGGCTGTCACGAGCTAGCCCCCCCAACAGCGCCCACACCGGTGTGACGCGGAACTCGGTCTCCTCCGGAAGTTAGCACGCCTCGCGCGGGAGCATGCATAGACCAGCGATGGCTAAAGCGTGGTCTCGGTTTTAACTCTAATATGAGCTTACTTTAATGTTTTTACTCAAACCGTTTTCCCCATTTCTTTATTTTCTAAAAAACACATTTTATTTATCTTTGCACCTGTCAAAAATGGAATGGATTTCCCAGTGAGAAACCCTCAGTATAAGATACCAATTGTAAAATGGTGAACTATCAATCCATCGAAAATTTCCCTAGAAAATTACTGCATGTTTTTTGGACTATTACGGGAAACCGGAGAAAACCCTTCTCAAAATCAAACCGAGGTCCTTCGCGCCGTGAGGCTGAAGCACTAACCACTGCGCCACTCTGAATGCAAACCAAACTTCTGAAAAATGGCAATTATTATAAGGTTTTCGAAGTATTGAAAAGATATATTTTAGAGCACATTTTTACTGTAAAGTCTGTGGCGGTACGAAAATGAATTAATTATAATGAGAGTAAAATGTTATCTCTGGAATAATTCTGCACTTTTAATATGCTGCAAAGCAGTACCACCGTTGGAGTCGAATATGCAAGAGTAAAAACTGGGTGGATTGTATAAAAGAAAGAACATTTATCATCTGTATGATCAAAATACAGTTTCAAGCTGCAAAAGCACGCAAACGGCACGGAAGCGATTAACTTATTTTCTCATATCTTGTCGCCAGAAAACAGCCTCAGCTGGAATCACTAATGCTTGGCCAGAGAATGAGGGGTCAGAGTATTAAAACAAGTCAACTTTGTCAATACAACGACGAGTTATGTTGAAGTAGATATCGTTAGAGTGCAATTTTCTTTTAATTTGTTTTTTAAGTGACTGAAGTAATATGGCGCAGTTGCTAGAAAAAGAGAAAAAAACAGTGATCGTACTATGAAAGTGTATTTGTATCTTTGGGGGGGCAGAGCTTGGGATGTGTGTGTGTGTGTTGGGGGGGCTCAGAGTCCATAGTGTCTGCTTCACCGAGTATGTGTAAAAAACATTAAAAGAGACCGTTCGTTACACATACTATGTGTAGGGCTCATGCAGTGTATTTATTTAGGGGGCGTACATTTGCACTTACATATTTTTATAAATGAGAGTGTACGGTTTTCACTGTGAAACACTGTTTTTTCAAGATGATTCATGTAATAATGATCATGCACGTGAAATACGTTATATAGCTATTGTGACGCTCCGATTTATTTATTTTAGTTAACACATTTTATCTGATAGCATTAAATTAAATTAGAGTGGAAGTTGAGAGAAAAAAAAACCAAAAATAATTCTGTCAATAACGTGGTAAAATACTTTTAGTTCCTCTGTGCATTTCAAAGTATTGCCGTTTTACATATTCACCTAACATAGTTATGTGTACACTAAATTAAAAATAACCGACCACTGAACAATCTGAACATGACAAGGGTGTGGCAACGCGTGCACGCGGGGGCAGACGTCACATGATCACGTAGCTCATGTGACGAGGGAAAGTCGAAACAGGAACAAAATGGCTGCTACGGGTGACGACGCCGCCGCTATGGACAGCATCTCCCGGTCACCCGCGTCGGCTCTGAACGTGGCCGGGACTTCCAGTCACAAAGGAGAAGGAGCGGAGGATGCTGCGGAAAACCCAGTGTCCACATCGAAGAAGCCCAGCACCAACAGTGAGCGATGTTTACATCCAACACCCTTAGCTGCTAATGCTAATAGTACTTGATAAATAAAACGTCCCCCGCTTCAATATGTGGGTTATGCGGTCATTTTTAAAAAATTGCAATATCACTTTGATAAATCCATAACAATCTTCACTTTAGAAACTGGGTTGGCAATTTATTGACCTAGTCTTTCCTGTAACGTGCTCCTCGAGGTGATGGAGGCGTGGAGACAGCAGAGGAAGCTGTGGAGCCTGCCGAGCCGGATATCAACGAGTTGTGTACGGATATGTTCGAAAAGATGGCAATTTTCCTGCAAGGAGAACTTACAGGTCTTTCAATCAAACGCCACATTGCTCTCGCTGTGTCCCTACTCTCATGAACACCTTCATGCTCCTCCGGAGTTAGAATGCACTGACACCAGTTATTTCTGACATACACTGTACATTTTCAGATGGTGATGAACTTTTATCTCTTCACATTTTAGCTACTTGCGAGGATTACCGCCTGTTGGAGAACATGAATAAACTGACTAGTCTGAAATACATGGAGATGAAGGACATCAGTGTTAACATCAGCCGCAATCTGCAGGATCTTAACAACAAATGTGAGTCAGATTCTACCTGTACTTGCCTGTATTATCACTAAAAAGAAACTGTACAATTACATTTCATAAGTTTGACATATCAATGTCCATCTAATACATCAAACTTAGCATAGCTTTCCATTTCACTTTCGAGCATTGTGATGCACGCACACACCTCGAAGGCGAACACTACAATAACATCCTAGATCTGAATGAATGAAATATTTAAACTATGTAAAGAACAAAGTGTTATGTGCTGATAACAAAAAAATAAAAAATTAAAAAATTAAAAAAAATTAGGAATTCATGGATGTCTGGATTTGGAGTCACACACTCCAGGTTGATCCAACTTTGATGTAATGTCCTTAAAACAAGTATAACTGAGGGTATGTGTGGCCTCCACATGCCTGTGGGACCTCCCTTCAACACCTGGGCATGCCCCTGATGAGGTGGCAGATGGTCCTATGAGGGATCTCCTTCCAGACCTGGACTAAACCATCCACCAACCCTTGGACAATCTGTGTTGCATCATGGCATTGGTGGATGGAGCAAGACAGGATGTCCCAGTTGTGCTCAATTGGATTCCAGTCTGGGGAACAGGTGGGCCCATCCATAGCATCAATGCCTGGTGACACTCCAGCCACCTGAGGTCCAGCATTGTCTTAGGAGGAACCCAGGGCCAACCGCACCAGCATATGGTCTCAAGGGGTCTGAGGATCTCATCTCGGTACCGAATGGCAGTGAGGCTACCTGTGGCGAGCTGTGCAGCCCCCCCAATGAAATGCCATCCCACACCATTACTGACCCACTGCCAAACTGGTCATGCTGGAGGATGTTGCAGGTAGCAGAACATTCTCTACAGCATCTCCAGACTGTGGGATGTTCTCAGTGTGAACCTGCCTTCATCTGAAGACCACAGGTCGCCAGTGGCGAATTTGCCAATCTTGGTGTTCTCTGGCAAATGGCAAACACCCTACACGGTGTTGGACTGTAAGAACAACCCCCACCTATGGACATCAGGCCCTCATGCCGACCTCACGGAGTCTGTTTCTGACCATTTGAGTAGACATGTACATTTGTGGCCTCCTGGAGGTCATTTTCCAGGGCTCTGGCAGTGCTCCTCCTGTTCCTCCTTGCACAAAGGTGGAGGTAGCGGTCCTGCTGTTGGGTTGTTGCCTTCCTTCATGTCTCCTAATGTACTTGCCGGTCTCCTGGTAGTGTCTCCATGCTCTGGACAATAAGCTGACAGACACAGCAAGCCTTCTTGCCACAGCTCATATTGATGGCTTATCCTGGATGAGCTGCACGACCTGAGCCTCTTGTGTGGTTTGTAGGCTCCATCTCATCCTACCACTAGAGTGAATGCTCCACCAGCATTCAAAAGTGACCAAAACATCAGACAGTAAATATAAGAGCACAGAAGTGCTCTGTGGTCACCACCTGCATAACCACCCCATTTATTGATTTATTGGGGCTTTCTTGCTAATTGCCTATAATTTCCACCTGTTGTCTATTCCATTTTTACAACAGCATGTGAAATTGATTGTCAATCAGTGTTGTCTCCTAAGTGGACAGTTTGATTTCACAGAAGTTTGATTGACTTGGAGTTACATTGTGTTGTTTAAGTGTTCCCTTTATTTTTTGAGCTGTGTGTGTGTGTGTGTGTGTGTGTGTGTGTGTGTGTGTATATATATATATATATATATATATATATATATATATATATA
>CAAKHD010006847.1:21655-42179 GCA_901007705.1 Fistularia tabacaria | reverse complement strand
TTGTGTTTTTGTGTTGTGTTAGTGTTTTATTTATTTTTTTACCTGTGTGTGTGTGTGTGTGTGTGTGTGTGTGTGTGTGTGTATATATATATATATATATATATATATATATATATATATATGAATGATAGGATAAGATAATACTTTATTGATCCCCCATAGGGGAAATTCGGGTGTTGCAGCAGCAACATTAGAAACCCCCCAAACAACAGGAAAGATATATACACACATATATAAATGCAAACACAAAATATATCAGGTCCGGAAAGAAAACTTTAAGTTTATTGACTGAAATTTTTGGAGGAAAGTGCACATTGAACTGGTTGTATCACACTACCCATGTAGCATCAGTGTAATGAACAGTGTTAAGATTCTCTCAAGGCATTTTCCTTGACTCACAGACTGACAATATAATTTTGTTCTTGCTTAACCACTAGTCCTACTACCATTTTACATCTTGATGTTGTCTGTTTTCTTAAGACGCGAGCCTTCAGCCCTACTTGGACCAAATAAATCAGATAGAGGAGCAAGTATCTGCACTTGAACATGCTGCATATAAACTGGACGCATACTCAAAAAAACTGGGTAAGATGTGGCTACTTATGATAATAAATAGTGAATGTATTTACAAATATTTGAAAAAAAGAAGAATTAATGTATCAAACATTTTTTGATCAGTTTTGAAACTTGTAAGGGAATAAATTATCAGCCAGTGTACAAAAATAAATTCCGATTGTAGTCATATCAATACCATATTTACCCAAGTTAGTTAAACATGGTGAAATTCTCAACTTTCCATGGATTTAAGAGATTTGATCTCGACTGCATGATTATTATACTAAATTTCTTTAAGTGAGAGCAATTTTTCTGGCAGCTTTTGCACTTACCAATTATAGCGAATTATAGCGCCGAGTGATTTGGCAGATGTCAGAAATCATTATGAAGACCACCAGTAGAGGGTACTGTGGTCTTACAAACTCATCATCTTTTAACCTACTCTCCCCCAACGGCTGCAAAGATAACAGTATCTGATCATTTTGCATTTTGGAAGTAGTATTTTTTTTTTTTTGTTGTTGTTTTCTGCAGCTCAAGTACAGACCATTATAAAAGGGATGACTTTCTTGTCATTTCAGAAGCCAGATTCAAAAAACTGGAGAAACGATGAGACGGAAAGAGGCAAAGACTGAGTTGAGTTGCAAAGCCTTCTCACACCTTTCATGCAGTCTAGCCTTCTCTCCTCGCCATCCCAGGCAGGCACCAAGGGAAGGATCTGAACTATGACTGAAATAATATACAGACGAGGCCACTTTTGACACCTAGAACCCACTATGGAGGAAGTGTGTGAAGGTACATGAATTACTACTGCAGTGCTTGGCTTAGATTTAACTCCAGCATCACAGATTTTGGCAGCATGACTGCTGCCAGATAGAGTGTACACATACACTTAGTGTAGAGTAAATCAGCCAAATTACATGCATATTCTATTACAGTGGTCCAACTTTACTTTTCTGATCTACTTAACACAAAGGAATGAGTTCTTCCCTGGTAGACTAGATAACACTGTATATTAACATGCACCAGATACACAGGAGGAATGCTACAATATTTTTTTTGATAATTACTTAGCCCTCTATCATTCAAAGTTACACTGAGTAATAAAGGATGTTGTTTGTATGCAGTTATTGTCCCAGGTTATTTAGAATGGCATCATAACGGTTAAGTGTGAAATCACATGGAGATTGAGTATGAAGTTTTTAATGGTGGTTATGATGTATTTATTACTTGGCTGAATTAACACAGAGCAATTGGGGCATTTTAAATAAACCATGATTTCTATCTCAATTGCATTTATGTTTCTTTGCAAATGATCACACTCAGCTAATTACTGATAGTGAACGGCAAATCTGGATTCAATAAAGACGTGAACTGATGTACGGTCAATGTATAGAGTATTGTTCACCTCAGTGTCGAATTTGGGCTTTGCTAGCTCGGGAAAGAGAGCACTTGGCAAGAAGATGATGGCTTGACAGTTCAAAGGAAAGAGGGAATGGTTGAATAAAGATAAATGTGATAACCTTTGCGACCTATGTTTACTGCATGTAAGCTTTCCCAGACCAGCTGCCAGAATAGATTATTTTCTATTGCAGTCAACAGATTATCAGAACAGATGGCAGTCTTTCCACTGTACTTGTAGACAGTGTATGAGTTTCTGTTGGGTCATACATATGTATACATATGTGTGTTTGTATGTAAAGCCTAATCTGGAGCAGGTTTCAATCATTAGTCCAATTGAGGCCCTGAGGCCCCTGAGGCATAAACATAGCTCCCCTTTTAAAGGCTCTAAAAACAAGTCTATTCAATAATTTGGCATAATCTAAAACCTAAGTAGGGTGGCAAAAAGCAAGTCAAGTACAAATGAGAAGGTACTACACTCATAATAGGTAAAGGTTTAATATATTTAGTTTGGGGAAAATATTAAGCAGTAAACTAGACCATAGAGAAAATATACAATATGGATGTGGAAACTAATTGCATCCTATTCTAAATGTGTAATACAGATTTTATACAGGGTCAATGAAAATCAGAGATGTGTGCAATGGCAAAAGAAAGGTTTAGTGTCAGGCCTATACTGTGTAATTGGTAATTGGAATTTGAAGCAAAGGAAAATATCTGGAAAAATAACCGTGTCTCATTTTTACCTCCATGTATTTAAAAAGAAAGGGCTGGTTCTTCCAGTATTTCCCACATTAAAGGCATAGAAACACTAACACAAACAAGTAATACCTAAAAAACTAAATTACACATTCGGTTGATTTATCGAAAAAAAACACAAACAATGAAAATTTCGTCTTATATATCTCTTAAAATTGACGTTGCTTCCGCATTCTTTTTAATGTAACCAGTATATATTCCAAAATATCATCTTTTAGTGATTCTCTCTTGCAACCAGTTTTAATTACAAAGAAACATACTTTCTTCCTGCTTGTCAGAAAAAGAAATATCCCTTTCTCGTAACTCCCCATTCTCTGTAATTTTCCCAGGAACAAACTCACCATACGCAGCATGATTCAGTTGCTGACAATGACTTGTCTGCAAGTATGATGCAAATATGATCTGGCAAACCTCTTTCTTTGTTCCAGATTACACAGCGTGCACCAACAGCAATAAACTGAAAATTCTTTTGCATGCAATGCCAGGATATATAGCTGATACATCGGAATGAGACCAATTTAACTATATTCATAGTGGTTTCAACTTATAGATACAATTATCAAGATTCAGTTTACCCCCAAAATGCCAAGCCCCACAGAGAAATTACTATTTAGCTCCTTAAAAATGTTGCAACCTAGACCTGATTTGTTCTGAGAGAGCTCACACAGTTCCCAGAAATATCCCTAAGAAAGTATCAAACACACGTCCATCATCAGTTACAGCTCAGGAGCATTTTTCTCCATAAGTCTGAAGTAGAAACTGGGCCTGTTAAGAATTATAGGCAGGATGCCACACCACAGTGTTGTGTAACTGACAAGCAAGCACAAAGTTTGGGGAATATTTTTCAGCATTCATGAATGAGAGAACAAGGACACTCAGAAATGTTTTTAAACCGCAATTGTTCAGTGTTTTTCAGCCTCAATCCAAGTTAGCATTTTATTTGGTTTATGTAAAAAAGATGCAGAAGCCTTGTGAAATTTCTCTTACTCTGCTTGTGTTAGACTCACTTTACATACTCAAACATTGATAGGGTATGTCTGGAGGTTCTCATTCATCCAGATCATAGTGAATTCTCATCGAGGTCAACTTGTCGTGGGAACTCGACTTGAGGTTCATCACCTGAAGACGTTTCACCCCTCATCGGACAGGCTTCTTCAGTTCTTTTAGGACTGACGAAAATTCAGTGCTTCAGGCTTCTCTGGGATGAGGGTTGAAAGGTCTTCAAGTAAAGAAATTCAGGTCCAGTTGCCACAACAAGAAAATTTTGACAAGAATTTATAGGGTAAACAATTCTACATAACCACTGTGAAGTGGTTGCACTATTGAGATGGTCTGAGTAACAACGTTCATGTTTACATTCATTTTAAAGCAGCCTATAGATATGGGAGGTATTTCAGAGCAAATATAAGCCACATGTGAGATCTGAGAGACTTGAGTCAAACTTCAAATACCTTCTATGAGAAGGGCATGACAAGCCACATGAGGTCAATTCTTGGCACCACAATCATTCACCTCACTGTGCTGCTCACACCCTCATCTTATTTAATGCTCACATGTGATGATACAGGAACATGCACAAACCCTACATTTCACTTCTGATCCCCTTAAAATTCAAACTCATGTGCAACCAGCTATCAAGTATTCGCTGCTCTGACTGCTCATTTCCAGCACTATATGGACACAATCTATTTTTATTGCCCCAAAATGTTCACAAAATACAGTAATATTACAGACATAAAATGAGACCAGATGGGGCTGTTACACAAAACCTTTTTTTTGCATTGCAGTTTCCAATGCAAGACAGAACCCAGCGATTCTCAGCAGGTAGAGGAGTCGGGTTGTCAGATTCCGATCTCAAGCCTCAGATTCAGCTCAACGAAGCCAACTGAGAGTACCATCTTTACAGGAAGTCCTAACCAGCAACACCTAAGAATTGCCCTCTATAATCCATGTTAAAAAATAGATATGACTTTCATTCTGATGAGTACTCCTGGCTGCTGCCGTTTTGTATGAAAGTTTTGTCCTCCTTTAATGTGCAGTGTCACCAGAATCATGTCTAAATCAACTTTAGGTTTCTTCGACCCCCTGTTGGCATTCTACTTTGACACTTTGGCACCAGATATGGGTGCTGGCAAAGCATCTGTTTTTGTTCACAGTGGGTCACACAATATTGGTAACCACAGCAGAGCTGAAACTACACACTTTTCCATTCTATGTCATATACATTTATATACAATCCACATACCATATCCATGGAAACCCTGAGAAGCAAGTGCAACATTTTCATACATATTATGAGTAGCAGTTTTTTTAAGTATTCATTTTGTACTAATTTTGTGATAATGGCTCATGCCATTATCAATTAAAGTTGTTGATCATTTAGCAGCACGTCCAAATCATATATTGGTGACTTTTTAGAAAGTTTTTAACAAAATTGGTTCCATGTCTCTTTTTGTGTGGAATATAAAGAGGTTTGAAGGGCAGGTTTTTGTGAGACTACTTCAGCAGGATTCTCATTATAATCAGAATTTCACTCAAATGCAATGACGATATATTGTTTGAGTGAAACACTTAGTGAAAAAAAATTACCATCTTCAGACGATAGAGGATGTGGCAGTAATGTTACATAACTTGCCAAGACGCAAAGTAGGCCTCCGGGAATATATTAAATATATGCGCACTGTGTCTGAGAAACTGACATTTGTACAATACACCATAAGTTATAGGTTTTCTTTTGTTGGTTGAACAAGGAAGAACTAGTTCTTAGAGAAAATTCTAATTAGATATCTATTTCACTTCACAAAATGCAGCCTTGTGCTCCATCTAATACTACTGACAATATAGTGTGTGTGGGATGGGGGCTGTTTTTTGTCAAAACAGTTTTAAAGTAGTCTTCAGTGGAACAGAATCCTTATAAAATGCTCCCATTTGCCTTATGTATCACGGATTGGCCCCTGTAATTACATGGCATCATACAAAAAGATCTACCCTGTTTCATTGCCAAACTATATGCTGTGCTCATAAAATATCACAATGCCAGATGAGATCTGTTGATTTAATGGTCAGCTCAAAACTGCTGAGAACTGTCACATTCCCATAAGGCTGAAGGTGATGAGTAACTTAGACACCCTCCTTTTTCATATTACATGCCATGATTTCATTGTTGGAGCAGTTAAAAATCTGAAAAGGTATCTTGTGTAGTTGCTGAATGCACTGTCTGACTGCATTCACATTACACAAAGTTATTTGTTGCTTTTTAGTGTTTATTGAAAAAGACATTCAAATTTGACATAGCTGTAAACTGAAATTCTTTTCTAAGTAATGATGGTCCAAACTAGATGAACCTTTGAGGTGTCCATGATCAGCAATGAAATGCCTGGCAGTCACTGTATCGAATAGACGGATGGATGGAACCAACCATCTACCCGGAGGTTTTCAAAATAAATTAAGAAACAACTACCAGTAGATACAGAGTAAATAAGAGAGTCAAGATAGAAGACCCTGAGACATAATCATTCCAAAACCTAGGAAATCCTTAGAAAATAAAATATTTAATTCATTAAAAAGAAAACCAAAACGACAAATGAATTTATTAAAAACGGAATGCATTATATAAAATATTTATTTTCTGTATAAAGTTACGGGGATCTGGAAGCATCCCCATCTGCAAAAGCATTACAACACAATATCAGGGACATGTTATATCCAGCGTGGACCAAGGTTGCCAGCACCTCATGTAAAATTTGGTTTTATTTTAAATTGGGATTGTGACCTCTGCTCACCAAAACCCAAACTCTGGACCACATCTAACATTTTGGGACTTCATAAAAGCGATCTCCTTCTTTTCCTTTTGGCGTTTGCCTTCTGGGGTCGCCGCAGCGAATCAACCTTCTCCATCTAGCCCTATTCTCTGTATCTTCCTCTCTCACACCAACTAGCTTCATGTCCTCTCTCGATATGTCCGTAAATCTTCTTTTCAGTCTTCCTCTAGATCTCCTGCCTGGCATCTCCAATTCCAGCATCTGTCTACCGATATATTCTCTATCTCGTACATGACCGAACCATCTCAGTCTGGCTTCTCTGACCTCCTCTCCAAAACATCTAACATGTGCTGTCCCTCTGATGGACTCATTCCTATCCTATCCTATCCTATCCATCCTGGTCACTACCAAAGAGAACCTCAATATCTTCATCTCTGCTACCTTCAGCTATGTTTCCTGTCTTTTCTTCAATGCCACTGTCTCCAAACCATACAGTATCGCTGGTCCCACCACTGTTTTGTACACCTTTCCTTTCATTCTGGCTGATATTCTTCTATCACATAGCACCCCTGACACTTTTCTCCACCTATTCCAACCTGCTTGAACCCTTTTCTTTAACTCTTTTCCACACTCTCCGTTGCTCTGGACTGTTGACCCTAAGTGCTTGAAATCCTTTAACTTCTTGATCTCCACTCCCTGTAGCCTCACCATTCCGTCCGGGCTCCTCTCATTCATACACATATATTCAGTCTTGCTGTGACTAACCTTCAGTCCTTTCCTTTCCAGAGCACACCTCCACCTTTAAGATTTTCCTCAACATGTTCCCTGCTCTCACTACAGATCACAATGTCATCTGCAAACATCATGGTCCATGGAGATTCCTGTCTAACCTCATCTGTCAGCCTCTCCATCACCACTGCAAACAGGAAGGGGCTCAGAGCTGATCCCTGATGAAGTCCCACCTCCATCTTGAACTTCTCTATTACACCTCCAGCAGACTTCACCAACTATGTCAACATAAAGATAAACTACTTGTCATATTCAGAAAAATGTCTTCTTCTCATCTCCCAGGCTGACTGCATTGTGTAATTTCATTAAAAAAAGTTTCTAAACAGCCGTTAGAACAGGTGTTAGTTTTTGATATGTGATATGTATACAGAATTGGTAACAACAATGTTCAATCCTGTAAGCAACAGTTAGCATTTGTTCTCTGGTGAAAAAGAGATAATTTGACTGCTACGGTATGTCTCATTTGTCCACCTGCTTGCTTCATCCTTGGACAGAGCAGTGCTATGATCGGATATTGATTTGTAAAAAGTGCATTTAATATATCATTGACACATTTTACTAAATTTTGATATCAGACTGATTTTGGATCTTAGTAGTACATATGTTTCTTCTCTTTCGTAGTGCCTTTTAGGCTGTTTTAGTGTGTCATGTTTACTTTTGGGTACATCAGTCACAGATGTGTGTTTTACATCAAATAGAATGAGGCTGAATGGGGTTCCAGAGTGAAGTGCTAGGAAATTCATTCAAAAACTCAAAAGTAATAACATCAAGAAATCACCTCAGACAGCTTTATTGTCAGCAGTTCTATGAGGCACAGTCTTCTTTTTACATTCAAGTTTTGTACATGAAACTGCAATTAATAAAATCTGTGTATCATCCTGTACAACTGGGTCATGATTTCTGGAAAGAGACATTTGCAGTAAGTCTTTTTTAAATGTAATTTCTTGGCCCTTTGACCACCATGGTGGGATCAAATACAGTCTTGTTTTAAAGAGAAGGCATACATCTCTGTGTCTCTAAAAATCCACAACTCACACAAAACTGCTCTTGACAGATCAGAAGCATTAAAGGAAGGCTGAAAAATGTTTTCTGGATTTTGGCAACCATCTCTTCCAAAAGCCTACTCAAAAGAACATGAAGAAACTAAAAATGTTTTGTAATGTGTTGCTGTGACTACATGAGGACAGTGCGACACAAATCAAATCATGCTTCTTTCTCAACTGGTCACAGGCAATTTGAGTGATAACAGTGGTGAGAAGCAAAGGACAAGGAATCCAAAGACACTGAGTTTTGGAAGGCTTCATATACACAAGTTTGTTGAATGATTTAATCAGTCGATCAGTTAAACCTTTTTAATAATTTGATTCTTTTCTCCATACTTTAACAATATTACTGCCATATGTTCTGAACCAAATCACTGGAACTGATGTGATCAGCCCCGTTTTAGTTCCACTCTGAATGTGCTTTGTCCTGTTGTCAGACCTGTACTCATAATCAGGGTATGAGGTCTGACAGGCTGTAGGAAATGTGCCAAAATTAACCAAAGTACATAAAATAACTATACCGGGCTCAGCTGAGCTATCTGGTCACTTCTGATCAGTTAGTCTGTAGTTTGTAACTGATGGTGGTGCAGACTGTGGGTTTACACTCTCATGGCATCAAATGTGAGTCAAATAATCAGGTGTTTTTCTGTCTGTTTTTTCTGGTCCGGTCAAATGCAGTAAAACTTTGTTTGCTTCTTCTTGAAGTTGTTCTGTCCTAAATCTGCCCAAATCCTGGTACAATTTTCTTACCCTATGGATATATTGTACATATTTTACTGCCTGAGAGTCCTACAGTGAACCCGGTAAAGAGGAAAGTTGACGCTCGTTGGCCTGGCTTTTCCACCAGATGTGTATCTGCTGAGTTTAACGTACATTGGGGGCTTGGCTGTTTTATGTTAATGCAATGGTTAGATGAGTGGCACACCAATAAGGCTTATCTATTCCAAAAATGTAGCTCATGTAGAACTATCATATCTTTTCAATAGCTTGCAGAAATGAATGAAAAGGTCAGAAAGTCCATGAGGATCCTTCTGTGGTGTGAACCTTTTGAATCCTTTTGGAGATTGGAAGCATTTGGAGCCTTTCATCATGGTCAAAACACAAAAGCTCCAAAAACAGAATGGCTTTGTAGTTTTTTGAAATGAGTTATAGGAGAGGTCAGAATCATTTAGATCTGTCAAAGTTTAGGTACCTTGTAGAAAAACATTCAGGTTGAACTACAATTTGTAAAACAGAACTTGTGTTACGGATTTCGAGGGAAGGTAGGACCCACACGCAGACACAGGACTCCGCACCAAGACAGACTGGGTCCAAACAGCAAGTTTACTTATACCAATGAACAGGTACACGCAGACAGGGTACAGGGGATGCAGGGTGGGAGCAGGCAGTCCAGGTAGGAAGGGTGCAGGGTGGGGGCAGGGCGGGAGAAGGCAACTCGACAGAAGGCAAGAGCGTACACTGATGGGAGGAAGCCCGATTGGGTCATGGGCGACCAGGCAAGAGGCGCTGGGATACACCAACGAAAGAGGAATGCTGGGTAGGATCAGGCGGCGGGACACTAGGTAGGAACATGAAGCCAGTTGGAGCATGGGCGGCGCTAGCATCCACCAACAAGGGAGTGACGGATGCACGGATTTGCAATGTCGCGGGGGAGGAGCAAGTGAGAAATGGAAATTGCTGAACGACCCAGCCAACAGTGAGACTCAAAGCTCTAACTTTCAAGCCCTCACTGACTGCCGGGCACCAGGACCAGCCGTGTGCTCCCAGTCGTACAGCAATCCACTGCAGGTGCACGGTCGCCAAGCGCACACCCGCCATGAGCCCAACCCTTACAATTTGGGCAGGATTTGAACAGACGTCTTCCACTGCAAAGGACTTGGTTAAGGTTATGGAGACACCTGGTTCAGGGTAATATTGTGAAATGTAATCTTGTAAACTGGCTTGAAAACTTGATTCCATGCAACAAAGACCAATGTTTGTTTAAACCTAGAATAATCAAACACCTTAGCTGAGATCTACAGCAAATCACATGAAATCGATGCTCCACAGTCTTTGTGTACAGCCCCTAGAAAAGAGATCTGGACTGGCAAAGACTCCATAGAGACACCATTTCATAAAACATCATACAACTGAGGTCCTTTTATATATTTTTTTCTATTTGAGCTGGAAAGAAATAAATGTTTTGGGCTTCCTTTGACTTATTTTACCATCAAAGAAATTTGATACAGAGTGAAGGCACTAAAATAATGAGCTTTGCCCCCGATGAGCAGGCCTTGCATTCTAGATTTGATGTGGTCAAATAACAAAAGCAGTGTCATTGATTGAACGGTGACCATGCATGTGGAATCTTAATTCTATTTTCTTCTGCAGTAAGAAGCTTATTACATTTTACAACTACTCGCCATCCCTCATTTCCTGATCAAATCTGGATATCCTGTTACATGAAAGATTCATCCCATATGGCCTGATAGTTGGATCATTGAGAAAATGTTGTTAGTTCTGCACCACTAGATACATATGCGTACATGTGAAGCTGTGCATCAGCTACACATGTTCCCTTGAAGAAGTTATATTGCCTTGGAAGTCATATGCAACAAAATCCCTTCATTTACCTATAAACTAGTGTCAATCTTTATCTGATTACCTCACAGCACAGGGCTCAGGGAGGGGTTTTTAATTCACATGATAAAAAATGACATGTTAAAAAAATCATCTGGGTTCTGTTTTGCGTTTGCTGCTGTTTTAATTGTACATGGTACCACTGGGCCAGATTCTGTGTGCATTTCAAATCAACTTTGCTATCTGCCATGTAGATGATCCGCAGCTGTACATGCCATCAAACATAGATGGATTTGATGCACATAAACTTGTTACTTGTCTCGTTTCTGTTTAGAGCTGGTTCTCTGCAAATTTTCTGGTTCTGAACTCAGCCAAGACAGAAATAATGATCATTGGACCAGAGAGACTGAGTCATCTTTTGGACAGTTTCACTCTGTCCTTAGTTGGTGGTGTTATTCAGAGCAGAGTTTGGGGCAAACATCTTAAAATCCTTTAAAAGGATGCTTTCTTTTGACATTCATATAAGAAAAGTCACCAGAGTCACCTTCTTCCATCTAAGAAACACTGCTAAGATCAAACCTGTTTTGTCATGAAAAGACAAAGAGATTTGAAGTCATGCATTCCTTACAGTGCGGTTTGATTATTATAATGCTCTTCTGGGTTACCCACAGACAATGTCCGAGGCCTCCTAACTGTTCAGAATGGGGCAGCGCATGCAAGTAAATTTGAACATATAACTCTGGTGCTAGCCTGGCTCCACTGGCCTTCTTTGTTGGCGAGAGCAGACTTTGAGGTGTTACTCCTCATGCATGAAATATTCAATGGCTTGGTACCACCTTATTTATCTGACTAGGTGAAGTCATCCATGCCGGGATGTAGATTGCACTCTTAGGGTTTGAACCTTTTTGTGTGTCCCCATGGTCTGAAATAAGCGTGTTGGCGAGAGGGCCTTTTTCTTTTCATGCACTGACATTGTGGAACAGTATGCCTGATGACATCAGACAGGCCTCCTCTGTTGCTGTCTTTAAATCAAAGCTGAAGACTGAGTTGTTTGTTGCTGCATGTAAGTCCTGAGTGTTGATGAGTTTTTATTGCCTTATGTGTTTTTTTTAATTTTTATTTTCTTGGAGGCACAGTTGCGCACTGGTTAGTGCTCCTGCCTCACAACAAGAAGGTTCCTGGTTTGATTTGGACATGGGGCCTTTCTCTGTGGAATTTGAATGTTCTCCCTGTTTCTGTATAGTTTTCCTTCAGTCTAACATTCAGTAGGTTAAAAGGAAGCGTCAAAGACATAATTTCCCACGTTACAGGATAAGTGGAATGAATGAATGTGTGAGTTTGATTTTCTTTTGAGTCCTACTCTTATGTTCACTCATTTGTATGGCACTTTGATGGAAAGTGCTTTATGAATATATTCTTTATAGTCATTATTATTAATCCTATTTTGGCTTCACCTTATGCTAAACACACAAATAGTTCCAAGAAAGTAATGAGGAAAGTTAAAGAGGCAAGGGGAGACATGATTATACAATCTGTACCAAATATAATATAAATCAGATGTGTGACCTCTGTATGTGCGTGGGTATATGAGAGAGAAAGACATTTTAACATGTCCTACATATTCACATTAAACATTACATTTCTAAAATAGTTGCTGATAGGAGCACTAATTGTATTTCCTGATATATGCTGTCACTTTGCTGAGTATATAAGCTTTGAAAAGTCGGTTCTGACAATTCACTTCAATTCTTTGCAGTTAGAGTTGTTTGGAGACACACAAAGTAAATCACTTGCTTGGTAAACGAATCTTGACAACGCAGTATATCATTCTGAATGCTGGGCATTGCTTATATGATCAACTGAGCTCCAACCGAAATAATTATGATAAATTCTGGGTAATATCAGACAATAACAATGACATTAGTAAAGACTGCAGAATCTCAAATGTTGTAAGTTATGAACTGCAAGGTTGAAATGAGCTGTCAGAAATAGAAACTTACATAATATTCTTGTCATATTATAACATGGCTTTATCAAATGAGCACAGGTGGATTGTGACGGTAAATCAAAACAGGCACATCCCTTGATGAAACATGTTGGTTTACTTGGGGACTGATGAAGGAAATAGAACATGGATGCAAAACATCCTTATGATTCTAATATCAGTACATAACTGGGAAGACAAGGAAATGGCTATTTTGAGACCAATGGAAGGTCCTTGGCTGCCTTTCGTAAATGTGTGTGTATGAAATGAGCATTTGAATGTGTATGTGTGAGACTGTTCCAAGGCGTGTCTATCATGCCACCAATGACCCTCAGATTCCCTCCTGTGTAACGTCATGTCACTTCCCCCCTTTGTTTCCCCTTTCTAAAAATGTATTTTTGTTTAAAGGTTCTCAGCAGCACTCCTTCCTCCTCTGCTTGGCTGTGTTATGTGACTGAGCATGTACATGTGTTTGTAAATTAGTGATACCCTATATAGTTGCTATTCTAAAAACAGGAACTGTCGAGATATCAGATGAGGATGCTGAAGGGTGTGTATTTTCCTCTCTGCTTTGCGCCAGCATGCAGTCAAAGATCCTTTTTCATACCACTACTTGGATGTGGTCAGGTGCACACGTTTAGTTTGAGCTGAAATAAGCATAGCTCATACTCTAAAATACTGTGTATTTGAAGCAATAGGTTTCATTTATGGAAAGGGTAGCCTCTGTTCTTCAAGTAAAGTGTTGTTAGATAAAGTGTCTCCAGCGACTCTTTAAAAACTGACTTCCATATGTTGACAGAAATAATGTCACCATGACTATTTGGTGGCGTTGCAGCAATAGCGCACCGTGATAGTCTTGATATTAGGTTGTTTCATCAATTAATGCTGCTTAGTGGTGCAAATACAGAGGAACTTACTCCCATGTACAGATACCAAAAATGCACACAAACACTCTCCCTTATTGGAAGTCAGAGGAAAATATGCATACTTTTCCTTCATTGGAAAGTGGCTGTTATCAATGTCATTAAGTCACTTCTAAGCTTCAAAAACTTCAATAGACTTCCTTGCTTTTGCTTAAAACAATAAGAACCTGCATTGGGTATTCAGGGGTTGGGGGTTTAGGATGCACAGGTAGGAGAGCTGATAAGCTTACCTCTTGGGAGGAGCCAAGCCAAATTCAGACCATTTCCTATGGATCAATTCGGGTTTAAAACAAAATAAATATTATTACTTGTAACCTGAATGTTATGAACAGCTGGTTTGTACAGTGGTGAATGTATGGGATGCCTCTGATAATGAGCTGCTTTATTGCATAATCATCGTGGCTTTACCTGCAGGATCCAGGGAAATGTGTTTTTCCAACCTGGGCGTTGGGAGATATAATTTTTCAAAAGGTACAAAAGTAGGACTGTCAACCAGCAACTGATGTGAATGTACTTTGATATGATCTGAATTGATAGGATTGGAAGTTTAGACTGGAAACATGTGAAAGACATCACAGAATAGTATAGAATAAAACTTATTATTATTTAGAATTTAGGTAAGGAGGATACAGTTAAACATATTTACATAACAAAGAATGCAAACTATGCTCTGTACAGGGAGTTCATAGCGATTGCTAATTTTCAATTTTAATTTTCAACTCTTGCACTCAATGAATGCCTTTTGAACTCTCACTTCAAAAGGTATGATTAATATTTGACTGTGGAGTCTGAAAGAAAGCACTTTATTCAGATTAACATTTTGTTAGGGTTGGGGTTGTAAAGTTGTCGGTTCAGGATAATGGAATTCATTTTCCATCTTGGCTGTATTTTGCAACATTGTAATGTAAAAGCAAATGGAGACCAAAGTTATTAATTCCAATATTGAGCAAGAATAATCATGTTTGTAAATCAGTTGAAAGTGTTTGTTTAATCAATCAAGTAAAAGAGGTGTTTTTGATTTTTTTTGCGATGACAGGCTCACGTTGCACAATGATTGTGATGAATTGATGAACTTCGATTTAAAAAGATATGAATTTTTAAAAAAACCTTTTCATGGAAAGACCTGGGGATTGTGATCCATCCGTCCAATGGTTTTTGCACAGTGTTGTTGCTCAATATGGGAAAAAGCCCAAAAATCTTGGTTTTAATAATTCATTTCATTCATTGTGTGGATATGGGGCCCAGGTTGAAAAGAACAGTTGTGGTTTACAAAATTATAGACAACATTTTGTTTATTGCGGATATGAATATTTGTGAATATCTGAATATGAATGTCTGAATATGAATGTCTAATTAATGTAAAATACCAGGCTGCATCAACAGTATCTGACAAGGATAGTTAATAGGAGCCAGGATATAAACTCATTGTACACTGAAAAAAACCACAATTTTTTTTTGTCAAAGTTTTGCTTCTTTATTATCTAAATGCCCATACACTCATAGAGTCATACATGGTCTTATCAATCTAGATATATTGCCCAAACTACCATTTTATTTTGAGGTCACCTTATCACCTGGCTCTTCTTTGGTGAATTTTGTGAACAGATAAAGTAAATGGTATGTTTATACAACGAAAAGGTGGTTACACTGATGTAAACATTGCTGAATCTCATCCATTCCATTATCTCTTCTCCTCTTGTTTAATTCCTCTGCTCTATTTTGCCCCTTCTCAATCTCTTCATCAAGGTGTTTCCATTCACACTGGGGACTCTGTCTTGCATCCCATCCGGTGAATTCTATTCCTCATCAGGGGACTTCCCACTTAGATTCTTAAAGGGCATCATAGTCCATTGCTCTATTTATGGAACAGTAAGTGTGTATGTATGTGTGTGCGTATGTTTTCTGATCGCCCATTTGTGTCTACCTAAACATTCAACTGCACACTGAGGCTAAAGTGACTATTACAGAGAATACTCAACGAGATTACCATATGCTCAAAAAGAAGGAGTGTGAATGCTGACACAGTAATGAGAAATGGGAAAATGATTCTGGGATAGAGGGAGTGAAAAAGGGACCATAGGGCAGATTTTTTTTACCTTGTGAAGTCTTAGGGGGATCCACAAACACCATTCTCAGGCCTGCTTTGGCAAGTCTGCTTCAGGTTTTGATTGGCAGATAAAGGCTTTCAAGTCTGAGAAGGGTACGGTCTGTTTTTTGTTGTTTGTTCCATTTAGAAAGACAATTTGACACTTTGCTGAGGCTGTTCTGCATTTAGCATCCGAAGAACATTGAAAATCAGAGAATAAGATAGAAACAGACCCCTTGATGAAACCACTTACTGCCCCTCACTGAACTGAGATCTATTACTCGGGACCCCATAAGGCCATTTCTGCTCACATTGGGTGGTTTTATTCCTTGGCAAACTAGTGCTTCAACTCTCAGTCCAAACTAAACATATTTCAAAAGTAGGAGCCTGCACCCACACATGCAGAAACATTTTGTTGCCCCCCCCCATGTCAGTCTTTATGTCTGTTTCCTTCTCTATCTATCTATCTATCTATCTATCTATCTATCTATCTATCTATCTATCTATCTATCTATCTATCTATCTATCTATCTATCTATCTATCTATCTATCTATCTATCTATCTATCTATCTATCTATCTATCTATCTATCTATCTATCTAGCTGGCTGGATATCTGGCTATCTCTGTAAAACACACAAGTTGGTCACCTGAGTGGCTGGTGGTTGATCAGAAGAAATCACCTGGCAACTGTATAACAAACCTTTGGGAAAAAGCAGTATTCTGTGGGATCCCTGTGTTGAGTTCATCCACAGCAGTGTAAAAAAATACAAAAGATTGAGAATTACTTATCAATAGAAACACATGTTATTGTGTTTTCCCTACTCTTTTATCATTTTGCCAAGCTCTACAAGGTATTGTGCTGTTGCCAGTTCTGTAAATATTTGTCATATATACCTACACAAACAATCGAGGCAAGGCATAAAGAAAAGAAATTGATAACAAATGCATTGACCACAACAGTACCGAGATTTCTAGAAAAAGTAGACCACAGTGACTTTCATTCGTTCATTCATTCTCAAACCAAGAGGCAGGGTTCACCTTGGACTGGTTTTAGTCAGTTGCAGGGCCACGTTTAGAGACATTGAAACATTCAATCTCTCATTCACACATCTGGGCAGCATAGGTTCTCCAAATAACGTCCCGCATGTTTCAGCACTATAGGAGGAATTCAGATATGGGGAGAACATGTAAACTCAACAGAGAAAGGCCCGTGTTAGAATCGAACCAGGGTCTTTCCCACTGTGAGGTTGATTGTTCCTGTCTTTGTGATTATATCTAAATATTCCTGCATATCTATGAATTTCATGGATCTTAGCGTTGTATCTACAGTATTTGACTAATAGTAAACATTTACACATAGCAGATAATTAAATAGTACTAGTAATATAATCCATTCGCAGTTAGACCGTAAATGGGTTACTTGACCATTGATCTATTCTCCAAGAAATCTTATTTCACATTTTTGCATGAAATAAGGCTCCCCATGTGCACTTACAGGTTACAGCTGCTCCCCCTATCATATTTCATGAACTATTTTGAAAATAAAACTGCCAGAAGAATGTCAGGGTTGCTCTGAATGCTGGTTTTCGGTGCAAATTCCAGTCCAAGGGAAACAAAGGGACTGAGGCTCGTCTACACAGCTTTCCAAGGGACAAGAGAAAAAAAGAGTGCGAAATTGCTTGAGGACATGCACAGTTTCTTCAGGATTTGTGATTGTGTTCTAGCCGCTTCTCTCAGGCGGCATTTGATGCATTTTGCTGTGCTAAGTAATGGGTGATGCTAGTTTTAAACAGTCACTAAAGTCAAACGCCTTGCCTCCAGTTTTCTTTCACAAGCATACAAAAGATCCGTGGGGAATGACTGAAGCCTGCTCGAAGGAGGATTTCAATAACTCGCTATTGCAGAAGTAGCATCTTATGACGAAAGACCGGTCAGTCGACGCAGCATTGCGTCGACAGTGAACAGTTGATGACAAAAAGTGGAGTACCTTACAACAGACGCTCTCTCTGTTAGCATCACAACGCATTTGCCGCTTGTACGCCAGTGACTTTTGCCTACTCTTACAGCTTAGAATCTTTGTTCCTCTTCATTTTTAAAAGATTTTATTATTGTTTTTATTTGGCGTACACAAATATTGATTAAATAGGACAATAATGTCTTGGTTTAACAGGGATCCTTTTAAGGGTCCGAATTTTCACCTTCTGCTTGTGGCTTTTTTTGCTCAAGAAAATGAGAAACCAACATTGTTAAGGCTGAATATACAATACCCACAGCAAGTCAATTCTAACATCTGCATAGCTCAATAAAAAGAGTCAGAAAGATGGTATTGCTTATTTAAACACTTTCAAAGAGTGGATTTTTTGGACTATATTAAATCATAATAAAATGATAAAACATCAAAGGTAAGGAATATGGGTGTATGTACAATTCAGTTCTTGCTCAATTGGGGGTCAAAAATCCAACGTCATTGTCTTGCTGGTGTTTGACAGGCAGGATTTCCTGTTTGCAGGTTGTTTACCTTTAGTTCTGTGCATTCAAGTCTGTTGAGATAAGCATGGGACCCTTGGCCACCTGGCCACATTCATGTCTTCATGACCGAAAATGATGAACTCCTAAATCATCGCTCTAAATCAAAACTCTAAAGTCAACACACAAATTTGAATGGATCCTGTTGGGCAAAAGAGAGAAAAATCTGAAAGAATTCGTGTTCTCATCTTACTTCAGGCTCATGAAACAATAATACACTGGTACCAGAAAAAGTTCAGACGCATCACTCAGCATCAGCAGGGGCGCTCTATGTGTACCAAAACATTCTTGCCTCCTTGCTTAGAGATCACAGGGCACACACCTGTTTTAGCTTTATGGGGTCAGAGGTGAAGCATAGATGGATCATTATCATAGGTCATACATAAGGCAGACACAGAGAGTGAACGGCCAATGCTTAACAGAGACATGCACAGCAGATCTGTTTGCAGTAATTCAAGGACTTGCATTTGTTTGGTCTAATGAAACTATTAATTTGTCTCATAATGTGTTTTTGACTTATCCTTTCCTATCATGAACTGATACCAGGCCTCCTCTTCAGATGGAAGAGGAGGCCTGGTTCACAGATACATTCCTGTACGATATGCCAACCTTCTTGCTTATGGTTATTTTTTCAACAGAAGAGAAAAAAAACAGATAATGGTAGGACACTATTACTATAACTATAACTATAACTATAACTATAACTATAACTATAACTATAACTATAACTATAACTATAACTATAACTATAACTAAATTTGCCAAACCCTGCTTAGGATGTATTGTTCAGCCTATAATTATGACAATTAATTAGAATTTAATGCACAAGCCTGTTGAGCCTGTTGACCTCACCAGTACGGAGAAGTTCAGAGGGAGCTGCATTTTCCCTTTGTAGACCTAGAAAACGCATATGACAGAGTGCCAGAGATGAACTGTATGAATGTATGAGGAAACCTGGAGGGGCAGAAAAGTATGTTAGAGTGGTGCAGGACATGTATAAGACCTGTTAGACAGTGGAGAGGTGTGCTGTAGATGTGACAGAAGATTTCAAGGTGAAAGTGGGACTGCATCAGAGATAGGCTCTAAGCCCGTCCTTGTTTGCTATGGTGACAGACAGCTGACAGATGTGATAAGACAGGGATAATCACATTATCCATAATTTGACGTTTGCAGATTATCTCGTTATCTGTAGTGAGATCTGAGGGCACTCCAAGTGTGTGCCAATGAGCTGGCTGGTGTTCTCACCTCCATGTTCAACCTCTCTCTCTGCTAGAGCACTGCCCCAGCCCTGCTACAAGTAAACAACCTATCGTCCCCCTTCCAAAGACGAGCCCGCCCCCATGCCTGAATGATTACAGTAGAACTCACTCCAATCATTATGAAGTTTCACAAAATGTACGCCCTAGGCCTGCACCCCAGTCTGTCAGGAGAGGTAATAAAACTTTGGCAAACACCATCACAAACATGGGCACTACTCAGGGATGTGTCCACATGACAATAAACACTTTGAATCTTGAATGTTGAATCTTGCAGTCAGGTAATTCACTGTAGCACCCCCATAACGGAATAGTTGAAAGGAAAAGAAAAAGTAGAACTGAGCAAATCATGAGCTTGTTTAAAGGAAAAATGTTTAAGAAAGGCTGAGAACGTTTGCAAGGGGTAGGGTGACGCCGGAGGTAGAGCGATAGTCCTTGGAACCTAACATTCGTGGTTTGATTCCTGACTCCTCCGAGTGTGACGAAGTGTTGTTGAGCAAGACACTGGACCCCTAACTGCTCGCCTGGTGCTGCTTGACGGCACTCAACTGCTTTCATCCATGATTGGTAATGCAGAGAACGAATTTCACCACGAGGGATTAATAAAGTATACATTGTGGCGCGTCGGCGAGGAAATATGACGACGGAGTTGTGGAGGGGTTCAAACTTTAATATATTGACACGCCAACACAATAATTCACTTCTCCCGAACATTTGGGAACATCAGTATATGTACCCTCCATAACCATGCCCCCGAAGCCGTCAGTCCCTGGGTGACAGGCCACACCCTTTAGTGTCCGCCACACAGCCCCCCCCCCCCCCCCCACCCCCAAGGGTCCCACCGCCCGCAGCACCTCACACAAGCCCTCTGACAGATCCGGGA
>CAAKHD010006847.1:0-21635 GCA_901007705.1 Fistularia tabacaria | reverse complement strand
CCCGGAGCCCCCCGGCCCCGGGGGGCCGGCCCCCCCCCCTTGGGGCCCCCCCCCCCCCCCCCCCCCCCCCCCGAACACCCAGAAGGGACTCCAGGCAAGTAGTCCTTCACAGAAGGCCTGAGCAATCTCCGGTAACTGCTGCGGTGTCTATCCGTCTGGACATGAGGGAGGCGCCGGACTCTGGCCTTGCGGAGGTGCTGCTGGAGTCCTGGGAGTCCACAATGGCTCAATGGACCGCCTGGTGGCCTGCTGGTCCAGCGCCGAGACGACCAAAGAGTACCTGTCTCCTCCGACACGATTCTCCGTGTGCTGAAACCTCGCAGTCGGGTCGCTCTGCCAGGTCTCCGGCAGCCGGACGGCCGTGATGGGCAGGACCGGCTGTGCGAGATTGGGCAATGTGGCCGAAGTGGAATCGCATATTACCTCGCTAGCAGACGTGATCACGTCAGGGTGGGTCACCAATGTGCCGCGTCGACGAGGAAATATGACGACGGAGTTGTGGATGGGTTCAAACTTTAATATGTGGACACGCCAACACAACAATTCACTCCTCCCGAACATTCCGGAACATCAGAATATGTACCCTCCATAACCATGCCCCCTAAGCCGTCAGTCCCTAGGTGAGAGGCCACACCCTTTATTGTCCGCCACAACATTATATAAAAAAACTACCTTTAAATAACTTTAAAAGCAGCTTATTTATTGAATACATCTGCTGTCAGAGGACATCAACATATATTTGGTATTAGATAAGATAAGATAAGATAAGATAAGATAAGATAAGATAAGATAAGATAAGATAAGATAAGATAAGATAAGATAAGATAAGATAAGATAAGATAAGATAAGATAAGATAAGATAGTACTTTCCCATAGGGGAAATTACTTTGTTGCAGCAGCGGAACAATAACAATATCAATAAATAGTCTAAATACAAATAAGAGAGACAATTAAAAGACAGAAAGTCAAAAAGTAAAAATAAATAAATAAATAAATTTGAAAATAAATAAATAAACAGCAAGGGTGAGATTAGACAACCAAATTCGACAACAACAAGGGCAAGGATAAAGACGGAGTGGCAATGACAATGAAACAATGACAATGATAAACAGGATGCGATGGAATGATATCAATCGGGATAAGAGTAGACAACTGAGTTAGGGGACGATATGTGTGAGCGAGTGAGTCGTGAGATGGCGGTCGCACAGATGCACCTTCAAACAGTCAGAGTTGTATGCCATCCAGACTGCTGTTCAGATGCATAAAGGAGCGTCTGAAGCGTTCAGTTCTGCCCCGGGGTGGGATGAGCGTTGGCTGAATGAGCTGCCCATCAGCCACAGCTCGTCGTGCAGGGGGTGGGAAGGATTGTCCAGGATAGCTGCTAGTTTGTCCTTCACCCTCTCCACTGATTCAAGATGGTCCAGTTTCAGTCCCGCCATCAAGCTGGCTTTCCTCACAAGCTTGCTGAGCCTGTTGACCTCACCAGTCCTGGTACCGCCCGACCAGCACACTGTAGCGAAGAAGAGTGAGTTGGCTACCATAGACTGGTAGAAGGTCTTGAGGAGCACGCTGCAGACACCAAACAACCTCAGTCTCCTCAGGAAGAACACTCTGCTTTGACCCTTCCAGTAGAGGGCATCAATGTTGTGTGCTCAGTCCAGTTTATTGTTCGTGTGGACCCGAAGGTACTTGCAAGATTCACAATCTCCACCTCTTCACCCTGGATGGTGATTGGTTCAGGTCTCCTCCCATTCTTCCTGAAGTCCACTACCACCCCCTTTGTCTTGGAGATGTTGAGTAGAAGGTGGTTTTGGTTGCTCCACTCAACAAAACTCACATGTCTATAAGCACGCTAGCTTATTTTAACAATAAGAATTGTCAATGTCATTATGGTCATTAATCATGCCAACAATACCAACCATGTTTAAGTACTGCTTTTTGCCTGTTTATGAAATTAATTGAGCCTATCCCATGCTCTCATTGAAAATTGAAAGGTAACTTGGGTCACACACATCAAACTGAGTCGATTAACATCTTTTTGTCTGTGACTTCATAAAGGGAACCCAATTTCACATTTGCACATTAGTCAGGTAATGTAACTGCAATTGTTGCAACTAACAATTATGGAATCCAAACACAAGTGGCAAGGTGGCGTAGTTGTTAGCTCACAGCACGAAAGACCCTGGTTTTATTCTGACAGGGGACCTTTCTGTGTGGAGTTTGCATGTTCTCCCTGTATCTGTGTGGGATTCTCTGGTTTCCTCCCACAGTCCAAAAACATGTAGAAGGTAAATTAGGGAAATTGCCTGGATGTGTGAATGAGAGAGTGAATAGTTGTCTATCTGTTTATGTGGCCTTTCAATTGACTGGCAGCCAGTCCAGGATGTACCCTGCCTCTTGCCTGATGGCAGCTGGGATAGGATCCAGCATCCTCTGTGACCCTGAGTAGGATAAGCAGTATACAATGGATGGATGGAATCCATCCACAGACATGGACACGGGAACAGGATTCTGAAACCCCACATATTTCAAATTGTTTATCGGTCATGCAGACTAGGTGTAAACAGACAACTTGATGAAAAAGGAAACGTAACTTTACAAAAGCTGGACTACTATTACGGGGGGAGGGGCTGGACAAGTAGATTGAATGCAGGTGTGTTCACCGAGTGTGATAAGCTGATAGTTCCTCGCTTTGTGGAGCAATGAAGTGCTACAATGTCAAGAAATGTTGTGTGAAGTGGGAATATCATGTTTTTTAAATTCCAGAAAGTTGTGGAATTTTGGGCACGGCCCTTCCAAGTTTCTACGACAGCCAAAAAGCTGTCAGGCCACTTACATGGGCCATTCCTAAAAGAATGATTCTATCCTGACCAACACAAATTTAGAATTTTGGCAAGTAATTCCAAAAGAATCTTCAAACTCAAGGCTGATCAAAATTGAAACAAAAGCAGCTTGCAACTCCTTGATCTACATACACGGCTTATAATAACAGGCTTCGTTTTATCAACAACTTTATGATGGGATCTTGTCAGCCCAAACACATGATATCAAAAAACCACAACAAAAGAAATGCAACAAAACCATACAGCCCTATATACCCATCAGCGCAGGGCTGATTTAGATACAGACACATATCTATTGGCAATTTGGGACACCACAATGTGATTCTTGCCCACTTACACATGGTTGCTAATTTTTTGCTGTAACATCAGTCTGTCTGCAGCGCATTGTGTTGTTGGATCCGGTGAGTACAAACAGACCCAACAGCAGAGCACAATCTCTGCACTCATTTAGGAACCCGAATCTTGCTTGGATCTCTGGGGGCTTTACCAGAAACTGGAATCACTTTGCCTATTTGGATGGTGGGCAACATGCAAGGATGTGTAAGAGACCTTTCCAAATTATAGACAGCTATATGATAGGTTTTTTATTATTAGCAAAAAATATAATGTTCGACAGTTAAATATTTTTTAAAATGAAAAATTGTTATGCTAAGATTAATTTAACAAATCTCCAACTTCTAATCAAATTAAAACCTGGAAATTTAACTTAAACAATAAAAAGTTCAATTAAATAACAAGGATTAAATAACATTGTCACACATTTGGCGTTCATAAACTTAATTTCTCTGTGAATATCTGAAAAAAGCAACAGATCAAATTTAAAAGCATACACATACACTTTATCACAGTGACACACTGACCTAGTTACCTTTGACCTTCATATTGATCTTGTGTCCAGTCCAAATTATGTTAACTTAACCCTCACCCTGTTGAAGGGAATTCCTCAACAATATCCATAATAGAAGGTCTTATTTCATGTTCATAGCTGATTTAATTTTACATTTGCCATGTAGCTTCAGGCATTATTGCATGACAGTATTATATTACAGAGACTGCTATAAATGAGAAAGATTGTAATTCTGTGTGTATTTGTGTGTGTGTGTGTGTGTGTGTGTGTGTGTGTGTGAGTGTGTGTGTTTAAAACTCCCTGCATAGCTTACCTCTGTTTTCAATTTAGTTTCTGCTCATCCCCGTGTATCCTATGTCCAATATATGTCCATCTACCATATATACCATGTACACACACACACACACACACACACACAAACACACACACACACACACACACACTTTTAACCCTGCATTTCTGCAGATTGTTTGAGCATGTCTCTGACATCAAATATACAGAGCAGCAGACCTCTTGGAAGTGGACACCTGAGAACAAAGAGGGAGGAAGGAAAGACGGTGGAAATTGGTAAGCTCATTTAACCAAAAGTGGAGTGATTTATCAGAATGGAAGAGTGAGAAACAACTGTGAGGAGATTAGGGGGTAGGCAAGTGCTGAGATGAGGGAAAGGAGGTCCTAAGCTGGTACTGTAACAGGACACAGGTGTGTTTACATTATGAGGCAGTGTTTCATGGTGACAAGCGCACTTTGGCAAATTTATCATGAACCCTCCATAGTGCTCACAATGCTCCATCCGTGAATCACATTTGCACGTCTAAAATGACTGCTGAACAACCCTGCACAATGTGTGTTTGTGTGTGTGTTTGAGGATAAAGAGATATGGAGAAAGACTATAGAACATCATATGAGATCAGACCTGATTTTTTCTCCGACAAGTTTTTTAGCACCCTAGCCTGAGGTGAGGGACGCACTGTATGTTCTTTGGAAGGAGACCAAGACGAAGGTTACATTTCGTTACCCCATTACTGTGCAATACAAATGGAACTATCTAATAGCCTCAATATGTGGTTTGAAAGATAAGGTGCGTGTATTTGTGTGTGTGTGTGTGTGTGTGTGTGTGTGTGTGTGTGTGTGTGTGTGTGTGTGTGTGTGTGTGTGTGTGTGTGTGTGTGTGTGTGTGTGTGTGTGTGTGTGTGTGTGTGTGTGTTTTTGTGCCTCCCTGCATATGTGTGGGTGTGTGGGATGCTATTGGTTCAAGGTTAAGTGTTGCCAAGGCACTGTGGTGTTAAAATTCCAGGGCATGATAGCAGAGGAATTATGTAATCTTGGTTTGCTGCGATGCATGCAGGCTAACATCATGATTACTGCACAATATAATAAAAAAAGTAATAATGAAGGGATGAAAATGCATAAATACAAATAGAACATGGATTCCAGGGACCCTTAATTGCCAAACTTTTGAATGAGAGAGTGAATGGTTTTTTGTTTCGGTATGTGGCCTGTGATCAACGGCTAACAAATCCAGGGTGAACGCTGCCCCGACCCAATGCCAGCCAGGATAGGCTCCTGCAACCCTGACTGCAGGATAAGCGGTATACATAATAAATTAATGAATGAATATGAATACTTTACTGACTACTAGCAAATCACTAGACCATCCAGCTTAGTTTAGACAGCCAGACAATACATATTGGTTTCAGTAATTGTATTGATATCTATCTGACTTTTCATCACCACATCTACAATTAATTTTTAGAACATGTTAGTTTTCAGTTACAGTTTGTTCTTTACGCTTCCTGGAGTTATGTATGCCAGATTATACTACCTTTGGAGCGGTGTTTCTTTTGACCAAGTGAATCCCAAAAAAGAACCCAAAAAGTTGAATTTGTCATATGACAAGTGTGCACAAGACTTACTTTCTTGCTGATATGTGTTCAAAGAATAATACTACAGGTGTCCCCTCAGATAATAAAAAAAACAGGTAAAAGATACATGTGATGCTGATAATAAATGACAAATACAATTTGAATCCCACAGTGGCTGCTGTCCTAACTTCAGCAGTTAACCTTCACTTGGTGAAGTTTAACATGTGAATCAGCTATGATTCATGGTCTCATAGCTGCTGGATGACATGCAGATGTGGAGTATATCATCTTCATTTGGTAAGAAAATTGTCTTTCTGTACTAAATTGTGCTTAATACAGTAAATTGTGTGTTCTGGAGGAGTGGTTTCAGCTGCAAAAAACAGATTTAATTTGTCAAACATATCCCAGGGTGGATATCTGCTGAAATGAAGGTCTTGCGGTGGACACTGAGGGGCGTGGCCTCTCACCCCACTGGACTTGGGGCAGGGGGGCGTGGCTTGAGCAGCCAGGTGTATATATATGCCCCGGAAGTGCACTGTCGTGGTGGTTGTATGCGGCGGTTCGACCTCCCCGCTCCACATGGTGCCCAAAAACCGACGGGTTGTGGCGTCCCTGAGGCGACTTTCACTGGCTTACAAATGTCACTGCGAACAACCGTTACCCCATGCCCTAAATTCAAGACATCTCTGTGCGGCTGTCAGGTGCCACTGTTTGTGTGACTGTTTTTCCCTGCCCAGCCTTGGTCAGGGCATTGCAGGAGTTCTTGGGCATGGTGAACTTCTACAACCGTCCCCCCCCCCATGCTGCCCACCTCCTTCATCTGCTTCACAGGACTCTGCCATCGAGGCGGGGGAGCGACACGGTCCACTGGACTCTGGAGCAGGTTTGGGCTTTTGACAGATATAAGTGTGCCCTGGCCAACGCAGCCCTTCTGGCCCATCCAGCACCCAAGGCGCCCGTAGCGTTGACGACCGACGTGTCTGATGTTGCTGTGGGGGCTGTGGTTAAAAAGCGGTTGGCAAACGCATGGCAACCACTTGTGCTCTTTAGCCGCAAACTCCAGGATAGTGAAACGAAAGTACATCATGTTTGACAGGGAGTTGTTAGCCTTGTATTTGGCGACGCGTCATTTCCGTTTTCTTCTGGAAGGCTGCTCATCAGTGGCGTATGTGGATCACAAGCCATTAACGTTCGGTATGTCTAAAGTGGCTGAGCTGTGGTCCGCCCGACAGCGTCTGTCCACCCGCCAGCGGGGACACCTTGCATCCATTTCCGACTTTACGATGGACATGTCAGGGAAGGCCAACCTCGTTGCGGATTGCCTGTTGCATGGGCTAGTTTGCCTGGTGCATGTTGGGATTGATTTCTCGGCGATGGCCGCCGACCTGCCTGGCGACTCAGACATTCTCAGACGTTCTCGCCCTGAAGCCACGGGCCTCAAGCTGGAGGAGGTGGGGGTGCAGGAAGATGCCCCTGCCTCCTGTGTGACTTCTATACCGGCCGTCCCCACCTTGTGGTACGATGGCCTGGCGTCGGCGTGTTTTCGACTCAGTGCATTCCCTCTCGCACCAGGGCGTCTGAGCGTCTGTGAAATTGGTGTGTGCTAAGTTTGTCTGGCCTGGCATGCGTAAGGACATCAGGGAATGGGCATGTGTGGCGTGCCAGCGTGCCTAAGGCATGTTAGGGCTGCCCTCGAGCCGTTTCCGATTCCGGCCAGGCATTATGACCTCGTGCATGTTGGCCTGGTAGGCCCTCTGCCACCTTCACAGGGTTTTACGCACCTGATTTGATTTGATTTGATTTGATTTGATTTGATTTGATTTGATTTGATTTGATTTGATTTGATTTGATTTGATTTGATTTGATTTGATTTGATTTGATTTGATTTGATTTGATTTGATTTGATTTGATTTGATTGATTTATTCAGTCAGTATCTTGAATCAAACATGTTTAACCACAATTAACTACAAAACACAAAACAATGACTGAAAGGGTTTTGGCTGAAGTGAAACACTTATTAAAGCGAAACCCCGTTACATCTCAACTACAATTCAGAGCACCAAGCACACGGCAACCCCAACAATCACCAAAATGAGAACATAATAATATTGAATATTCTATCACAATGACAGAAAGGAAAAAAAGAAAAAAAAATGGGAAAAAAAGAAAAAAAAGAAAACAAGAAACAAAGAAGAAGCTATTTACAGGTGATTTTATGTGTTATTTTGTTCTAATTCTTTGTAGCTGCTTATTACCTTATATTTGATTTTTTGTTTGAATGCCTTTACTGATTTTGTGTTTTTGATCGTATCATCCAAACTGTTCCAGACATCTACTCCTCTAACTGAGAAGCATCCGGCTTTGGTGTTTGTTCTAGTTTTACTTTTTTGATAAACATGTATTCCTCTTAGATCGTAGCAAGTCTCTCTAGGTTTTAAACCTTTCTTGAATGCAGAGAGGGAGCGCATGGTTATGAACTTTATACATAGCAACAACTGTGTTAAGCTCCACTAAATCATTTAATTTTAGAATGTTTAATTTAATGAACAATCGGTTTGTTGGGGCATAATAATCTGCATAATTAATTATTCTGACAGTTTTTTTTTTTGCAGTATGAAAATGGGTTGGATCGTAGTTTTATAATTATTCCCCCATAATTCCACACAATAGTTCAGGAATGGAAGGATGAGGGAATTATATAATAAATGGAGTGATTTTTGATCCACAACTACTTTAATTTTACACAATATGCCAATTATTTTTGATACTTTTGTTTTCCCATAATTTAAATGAGTTTTCCAATTTAAGCTTTCATCAATGTACACTCCCAAAAATTTGGTATGACACACCCTCTCGATCTCCATTTGGTTAATTTTTAGTTTTGTTAGATTATCAATTTTTCCTGTTACCAAATATAATCTGTTTTGTTTTATCCACATTGACTGATGATTTATTATAGCCAAACCATTTTTTTTTTTACTATTTCTAGTTCTTTCCTGACTGTGTCAATTCGCTCATCAATATTTTGTCTGTAACAGTAGAGGCTAGTGTTGTTGGCAAACAGAATACATTGCATGTTCTTAAGGACCTTACAGATATCATTAATATACATAATAAAGAGTTTTGACCCTGGGACAGAGCCCTGCAGGACTCCCTGAGTTATAAAATGCTTTTCTGATTTGACATTATTTATTTGCACATATTGCTGTCTCACCATGGTTGGCATTACTTCGGACAGGGGTCCGCAGTTTGTCTCGGCACTTTGATCAACCCTGGCTGGGTTATGCTTGGGCTGCGTTCAACCCCGAAGGATGACCTCGGTGCATTGCCCGCCGAGCTGGTTGTGGGCCAGCCACTGAGGGTCCAAGGAGAGTCCTTGCCTCAGAGATCCGCTCTCCCTCACCGGTTGACCATGGTTCCGGTCGGGCCCCCCGGCCCCACGGTTTCCGGGCCCTGCTCACCACTGTTTTCTGTGATCTTTTGTTCTGGCGGAGCTCATGGCGGTTCGTTTTGTGTTTGTGTGACACGACGCTCTCCGCTCGTCTATTCAGCCCACGTACGACAGGCTGTTCCGGGTTCTCCAGGCGGGTGCTAAGAATTTTGTGCTGGACATGGGTGGCCGTAGGGGGCGGATGTTGCTTGATTGGCTGAAACCATCATACAGGGTGGCTGGTGAAGTTCTGCTCCTTGCCCAGGTTCCCCGCCGTGGTCGCCCCCCATCCAGGACAGGCAGCACCTCCACGGGTCCAGCGTCCGGTGTCCCCGGCTGTCCCGACCGAGGAGCAGCCACTATGGCAGGCTGATCAGGCCTCCAGGAGGCACTAGTTTGGTGACGTGACGTGACGTGACGTGACGTGACGTGACGTGACGTGACGTGACGTGACGTGACGTGACGTGACGTGACGTGACGTGACGTGACGTGACGTGACGTGACGTGACGTGACGTGACGTGACGTGACGTGACGTCACAAGTCTTATCAGTAATTAATTTCTTATCTATTTTGCTTGTCCTGCCCTCAGAGTCATAGCGGGGCTGGAGCCTCTCCTACCTGTCAATGTGCAAGAGACATTCAACCTAGGAGAACAGGCAAAGTCCATACAGAAAGACCCCCCATCGAAATCGAACCAGGGACCATCTTGCTTTGAGGCGCCCATCTTGTAATTTAAAAAATTTGTGACAAAGTGTGGTCAGCAAGGAATCAAAAATAGAAAATAGACCTTTCAAGCTAAATAGCCAGTCCTTTACCAAATGTGAATAACAAAAAAGGATGTTTACCTTGTTTGTGTTGGATTATGTTCTATTTAAAATAGACTTTTAATTGAGTAAATTGCACCATTTGCACAGTGTTCAAATAATTTACCAGGGACTGTTTGTTCCATCAAAGACACAGTACCATGCTGGGGCTGTTATTGATGGTCTGTTTTGAGTGAATGGAGAGGGTTCACAAGCAGACACTCAAACAAACATTTACTGCATATGCTGATCCACCAACTTCCTGATCCAACACACAAACATTCACACACATCAACAGACCTATGGGGCAGCAGGATATGGCCTCTCCAGATCTAAACCCTGCAATGTATTTCTTGGCAGTAGAAGCAGCAAGGCCTGCTGCGGGATAAGAGGTGGCCCTATGGTCAAATGTAGGTTACCCTCAGTGGCACACATTTCAGTGGCACACACAGGACACCTTTTAATGCATCGTCAAGTCTGAAATGTTGAAATTAAAGTCAAAACAATGAAGAGGAAGGATACTGGATAGTGATAGCACAAGGCCACCCAAATATCCAAATCTATACACCCTTGTCTTTTGGCAAAGTGTAATCCAAGTCTCTTTAGTTTTTGCCAAGAGATATGTACCTGATGGTCGGAAACATATGGGCACATGAACAATGGACAGTGGCTAAATATTCAGACTGCCACAGACTTCTCATCAACAGCATTAGGAAGAGACTCACCAGCCTCCTCCCTGTTTCCTCTTTGTGTTTCCCTCCACACCTGTATATGCAGTTTATATCATTACATTAAAAAAACAGGTCTTAATCTTCCCCTTTTGATTTTTTATTTCCTGCTGATACAATGTGTTGAGATATTAGCACTGCAATATCACAGTACACCCCTTTTCAGCATGTATCTGTGCATCTGTGTTTGTTAAAACACACTGCCAGATGTTTTGGAATGTCAGAGCCTCAGTTTCCAATAAGAGCTATTACTTTCCAGAGCATCTGCAAACCATACTATTTTTTGGTCTTCTGCCTCTCTTATTAGCAATGTCAGATATGCGTGTGTATGTGTTTCACTTTAATCTGGAGCAAACTGTATTTGATTATGTCCAGTCCTAAATGAGGCAACCACCACCTCATTTCATCCTGCTCATATGAAAGTCATCTATTCCTCCATGAAGTTGAGTGAGATGGCAAATTGTCCTTTTATTCTTAAAAAAGTTAAAAATGTTGGACAATTTTTATAATCCCCTTATTATGTCTATGGGTTTTTTATTTGTATGGTCCAAAGTAGTATATTTTGAGTTCCCTTTAGATTTTTGATGAACCCACAAATTGTGAGCTGCAATTCTAACATTTTATCATTGGAATGACTAAAACCGTAATTGTTTCGATGTCTTTGTTGAGACTTATACAATAAAAAAAAATCAGAGAATTTCAAACAGAAGGTGTAGGGAGCACAATGCTCCCTTGATATTTTTCTACATCCACAACAGCAAGGGTTACTCCCTATTTAAAAACAACAGATAACCATAGTTCTCCCATATTTTCCAGACTGCTTAAGCAAATGTTTTTTTTTAACTGAAAAGAATAAGTTGACAAGTAAGAATGAGTTTGGGTTTTGGAGAAACACATCTACAGCTCTAACAATAATCAATATTGTGTAAAAAAATACAAAAGTTTTAGAAATTAACAATGTGTTGCAATGACTGCGATGACCATGCAAAATAGTCTTACACAGCATTTATTACATTCTTCACTTTTCAATTCTTTACTTTTCAAATTCTGATAAGATGAAGATAATCATGTAACGAAAGCTCTCTTCTACAAAAATGAACAAACTCCCGTTGAGTTGTTTGTTGTAATTTGTCTCTCACTGATTGCGTTTTTCATTGACATTTTGCATCTGACTGAACAGTCTGCTGGTCTGTAAAATGTAATAAAAGAAAATATATGACTGAAATAAATGGAAAAACTGACAGTTAGATCTTTTTTTCTTTAACATTAAAGGTATTGTTGATTTTTTTGTGATGAATGTGAGAGACTTATAATCATTATTATTATTTATTCTTTCCCTGGACAAAATCATGATCAGCCTTTTTTAATGAAGTTCCATTCTTTAACGTCTGAGTGAAGCCAGTTTGACAGACCTCTTTACCTTTTGATACCAAATCAATGGAGTGTTTAAAAGAAGAGCAACATGACATGAAAAGCAGTTTCCACAATTTACAGCTCACTTCCTTCTCCTACATCTCCTGTGAAATGTTGCAGACCAGAGTAGTACTGACTTCAGTGCCGACAGGTTACTTGGCATCCATGGTCAGACTGAAGCCAGAACCTTAGAAAAAGACATATTGGCCTGAAGGCAGTCTTTGAAGTGCTCTCTGTGGTTTGTAAATTGATGAAAATTCTAATGGCACAAATGAGGACTTTGAGAGCAAAACAATTGTATGATTCACCTACCTTTGGCCTGAAATCATTGTTCAAGAATGCTTTGACATTCAGCCAGTAAATTCAGGCTGAACAGCTATAAAAGAGGTAAAGTATTTGAGAAAAAAAACACAAGTTTACTATCAATGTATGGTGAGTATAAACATTATGCAGTGTTGTGTATGACCCGATTCTGGGGGAACCTTGTGGATGTTTTGCTTGTTTGTTCTTTTTGCATTTCATTTGAGGGTGCGGAGATCGAGCAAGTGTGATAGAGTAAGAAAGCTCTTGTGTAAGAATGACTAACGGGCCATTGTAGCTTGTGGCCATTGAGAAGATGTTTATTTTGATGGATAAGCCAAGAGTGTCCAGCTGTTTTGAGTTGGGAACAATAATGGAGATTCAGCCCACATATGGTTTTGATTTAGTCCTCCCTCCTTCTAACAGTTTCATTCCCCAACTCTATCAGCCCCATTTTCTGTCTCCACAGGCCACTATTGCCTCTTTCTTAATTTTCAGGGTATCTTTATATCCCTCTTATCCCTTCCCAAACGATTACTTTTTTCATCTCCCTCGATCCTTCTCCTCCAGTACAAGGCCAGATGACTTGAGTTGATAAAGTGATTAATAACCAATACATTTGCATTGTTTTTTCCAGAGGGGAGAGAATCCCAGAATTATTGACCTCCCTGGGGGTACACTGATGAAACATTAACAGCCACATAGATTGTTTGGATGTGTGCAGTCTGTTATTTGTGTCAGTGTACAAGCAGCAAAATGGTGTCATGTGCCAGCCAGATGAGAACTGTGTGCTTGCATGAACTGAATCCTGTGTACGACTGTATTTCCTGAGCTATCCATCATCCCCCACCAAGCTTTTGCTACAGTGCTTGTAACTTCTGGGTGTCTGGTCAGCTCAAACCTCTCCTCTTATACCATGGTCTGTCTGTGGCCAGGCATCTCCTTACACCGGATCTGGTAAAAAGGTCCTTTTTTCCTTTTTGTTTCCTGATTCAAACGCGGAGGCACAAACATCTGAACCCACCCCCTTTGTGGGTATGCATGCCTATAAGCTACAGATGGATCGTTAACCTATTGGGTTCTGCGGTGAGTCCATTACTTTAATGAAATTACACAAATTACAAATACTGATGGAGCCTGTCTATGATTGTCAAAATTCGTCTTTCACGTTAACATTTTGCAAATTTTTCTCACTGAAATTCTCCATTCAATATAGTGTCTGCAATTCTTAACACCTTTCATACTACTCCAAAAAGTAGTTCAGACACCCATGTCTTCAGTAACACCCAAGTTATGGGATACTTGTTTTCACATACCAGGATGTTGTGATGTGCGACGGTTCATGCTATTTTCTAAAGAATCCATTTCAGGCCCAAGGAAAAAACTGATATGAAAGAAGTGGCGTTTCAGTAAAATGATTGTACCCTTCCCTAAGCATGAACAATAAAACATAATGTCTGACAAAGTAATTATGTGTTTTTGCCTTTTGCACCACCTCTCATAAAAGTGTCTTTTCACAATGACTTTTTTTAGATTCATCCATCAAAATGGCCTAATTGTCCTTTCTGTGATTTCTGTGATGATAATTTTGAGAGGGCTTTAAATCCAAGCAACACGAGCCAGTGGGGGGTTCCTCAGCTAAAATTATGAGCTGCTGGGAAAGGCTTTCAGGGCTCAGAGGATTGAATGAAAGATGCACTGCTCTGCTTGCTGCATATGTTGAGTCCAAAGAAATCAAAAGGAGCATGGGGTGGGGGAGTGGGTCATGACACACCAGCAATAATGTTAACAACAAGGAGGCTCATCCACACTGATATCAAAAAATCAGAACAGTGTAGAAAAGGGTCATAATCCCAAAACTTCTTGATGAGTAAATAATGTTTATGTTGAGAGAAAATAGTTCCTCACAAAATTGCATGAGACTTTAGGGCATTATTGCTAGAAAGAGACATCTCTGTTGATTTTTTGAGAGTAATTTTATTTCCTCTTGGAGCACTACAGTGGAAATTTGATACAGTCCCATTATGTTTGAGAGAAGACAGACAACATAATATCCAAAATTCTACAAGTGCTTGTTTTTTATACAATGGGGTGACCTGTTCTTAAGGTTAAACATTTCTGCATCCCTTTTTGTTTTCTACCACTTGAAGATAATGATGATAATCTGTGTTTCTTGACTATTTATAGATATTTTTCACACTTTTCACCGCTTGGTTTCATTGTGGTGCTGATGGCTTTGTCCTGCAACAAGTTATGCTCTGTCTATTGCCCAGGTGAAATGTATAATGGCACAACAGCAGGTCAGACATTTCCCTTTTCTCAAGAGATTCTTTTTGACAGGTCGATAGCAAGTGTGTGTGTGTGTGTGTGTGTGTGTGTGTGTGTGTGTATGTCAGCGTATGTGGATGTGTGTCTGTGTGTCTGTGTTTACAATGTCTGTAATTGGACCGTTACCTGTGGGATTAAAAAATATGGTTTCTTTCGAAGCATATTTGTGTCCTGCAATGATTGTTTGAGTGTTTCGAATTTGATTACATTTTGGATTGGAGTCATGATCGAGTGAAGTCAGATAAACAGCCCCTGGCACTGAGCTGCTAGTACGCACACAGACACACACACATGCATGTATGAGTGCACGCACGCGCACACACAAGTAAAAGCAAAATATAAGTTGTTGCACAATCTGTGTTGAATTAGCTAGCCATTTATTGAATCAAAAGGTGAAACGAGAGCATGTTTTGGATGGGATAAAAAGGAGAGACCAGGGGTGGAGTGATTGGTCTTCTGTAGTAATGGATCATATATTTCATGAGAATTTATTATTCACAAAAAAAAGACATTTTCCTCCCCTGTATATGATTATGCTGTTGGCTATGTCATGAACTCTGGTGAAAACTTGAGTACGATCTCTGCACAGAGATAGACTTTGCTTTTGTTCATGGCACACGCACACACAAGCACACACATGAACACACAAGCAAACACTCAGACACAAACACACACAAAAAACTAATAATTTTAACACATTCTTTAGTTGACTAAGATCAGTTGATGTGGCCGGTAAATATTCTCTGGGTATACAAACAATTTAGATTGTAATTGGACCTCAATTATACGTGGATCCCTTTTCCCTCACACATATCGGTCAATAATGTTTTCCATTTTGCAGTTTTGATGAACGTCTTTTAAGATACTTAAGTGGGGCTTAAAAACAAAGAATTTCTGTAAGACATTTGGCACCACTCTTTACTCAGGGATTGATTCTAAAAAATTCTCAGATAGCTCTTTGAATTGTTTTTCATCTATATTTCACATCCCAAAGTTCATCATCTAGCTACAAATATGCCATAAACCTTTACTGCATTTAACCCAACAACTATCACAGTGCGACTGTACTGTTTTTAATGTGTGGATTTGTTTGTATGTGTGTGGGAGGATATTGTGGTGGTTGTTTGTTGTACGAGTGTATTTGTGTGTGTCTGTGTGTGTGTCATGAGTGTAAATTTGTTTATTGTTATATACCACACTTAGTCTTACTGCTCGTGTTCATTAGAGCCATTTTGTTTTCCACCTATGAAATAAGATCCATGTTTGGCCTTTACTGAGATCACACACGTTGGAAGGCTGCACTGTAATCTCAGCTAAATTAATCCCATTGGTATTACTCAATGCCGACATTTTTTCCTTCATGATCAAGTGTTCAGGCCAATACACCTCCAATTCTCACTCTTTACCCTTTCATTAGTAGTTTTCCAGGAATTTTACTGCAGGCATGTTGAATACTTGATGGGAAGACGTACAGTCCTTAGTAAATTGGCAGGAAACTTTGACATTTGGGGGAAAAAACAACTCTTTCCTTTTTTCTCTTCAGAAGTTTGATTCTTGAGTTCAGCATGCTTCCCTCTGGACAGGGAATGTCGAGCTCAAAAGGACAGAACGTTCTTGATTGCGTGCCGGTTATTATACCATTAGTATTTTGTGTACTGTAGGACCATTCCAAAGTTTACTCCTATCGCAACTTAAAACATGATTTGACAATACTTTTTCTTAATGCATTTGCTTTCTTTACGATTTGTAGCAAATTTGTTCACAGTTTCCTTGGTGTTTTATCATACATCACCCTCGACACTTTTCTTCACCGATTCATTTACCTCTTTTCCACACTCTCTATTGCTCTGGACTGTTGACCTTCTTTACACTGAAGAAGCCTCTGGGATGAGGGGTGAAAAGTTCTCAATTGAAGACATTCAAGTCCAGTTGGCATCGTCCAAACTTTCCCTACTCTCAGTCCCACACCCTTGCCTTTTCCCGGTCAATGTTAACCTGGGTTTTGAACAATCCGATATGGATGTCATAGGTTTGATTCCCATAGTTTTTCTGGCACAATTTTAGTCCAGAAGCTCTTCCTGCTTATATCTGGACTTGGGACCAGCTCCAAAAGAAACTGGCAGCTCTGAGGCTGCATTCCTTATAAAATAACATTATTATTTTAAATTACATATTGATTAATGAAATCATTCTTTAATTAGTGATCATAATCATTAAATAATGACATCTTCCAACTTAACAGTACTGTAAATCTGAATGCCCATTGATTAATTGGGGGAGCGGCCTGACATTCAATGGGTGAAATATTTTGATTTTTTTGAAAAACGCCCTGACTTTTTATAGCAACACAAATAAAGTGGCAAATCAATTCCAGTAATGCATCTGTAGCTCAGTCTCTAATACACTTGAATCCATTCTAACTTACTAAACCATGACCAGTAAATATATTTTTATCATAACCATACAAAAATATGGAACAACAATCTCTGTCATATTAAAATAACAACTTCTGTTGCATACTATAATCTGTCATGCAAACATTACTTGCAAAGTCATAGGAGCAATATCCTGCCAATTTTTTTTTTTTCTTGAATAGTAATGTACTTGTTTGCCATCTGCAATGTTATATAATTTTTTTATGTCCTGCACAACAAGAAGACTATACTGAACCAGATATATAAGTCAGCGACAATTAAATCTATTCCTGACTGATAGTAAATAATAAAAATTTAGAGCCAAAATATCTATCGGGCCATGGGGGATTTTCCCATTGATGGTAAAAACGCTCCCTTGGAATAAGTGAATAAGTTGTGATTTTGGCAGGTCGAAGGTCAAGATCACCGTGGAAAAAAGTGGTTTTGATTTTGAATTTCTGTGACGACTCTGTGTATTGCTATTCATGTCCTGAAAAATTGCTCTCTTTGACTCGGTGATGAAATTAATATTGTTTGGCAATCAGAGCTCAAGGTCACTGAATTCACAACACCAGTCTTTCATGTCAGGATGAACAGGATATTTGAGTAACTCCATGAGGGAATTCCAATAGTCACTTTGAATCAAGGTGGGGGGGCTGACAAGATCGTGCAGGTCATTGGTCAATGAACACACAAAACACAAATTTTGGCATCAATTCTAGTAATGCAGGATTTATATTTCATGCAACTGATTAACAGTTTGAATTGATGCATATCCAAAAAGTTGAAAATTCATCTTGCACTCCTGAAGTTTTAAAAGCATGCTCTAAAAACATGGCTGGTTATTAAACGTTTCTTTAAGTTCCTCCATGGAGTCCATGATATAATTCTGTAAATCCATAGGTATAGAATGTAGCTGAGCTGGTAATAAGCCTGGAACATAATATAAATAATATAAACAGTTATATCCTGGCTTGTGAGCTGCTGCTTTTGTGGGAAAAGAGCTGCTGAGCAATGATCCATGGTCTGTGCATAACTATGCGTGTGTCTGTAGGTGTCAATGAGTGTGTAAATGTTTCAGAGAAAGAGAATTGTGACGAAAGTGGGTGACAAACACTCATTATCCACCGTGATAACCAGAGCAGTGGGAACTTCCTGTGAGCAGAACACTCACAAAGCAGCTTAAGCCCTAAGTAACCATTACAGAAGGCCACTTAATACCATAGTAAAAGCATGTCTTTTTGTCCCCAATCATTGACTGCATTTACATCTACCATGTAAAAACATATATCCTAATTTGATGCCGTAGATACAAAGACACGTTGCGTATTAATAAGGAATCTTTTTTTGATTTAAGCATGTCATAGTTTTATATCTACACCAATGACCAGAAGTAGTTATGGTAATTCATGAGATATTAAACCAGAAACTTGTGAAAATGCCTATCATTTATTTTTGAAATCTTTTAGTTTGAATTACAGGTGGATTTTGTCCATGTGCAAATGACAGTAGACATACTATAGGCCCTGTAGTGAACTTGTGCGAGAGATGTAGGTTTACTCTTTTATGTAGACAGATAAAATAGGTATAATCTTCAAATACTCCAATGTTATTGGTCAGCAGAACACCACATTTTATAATGGTTAGAACACCACAATCCTGACCAATCCACAACATTTCCATTATCTATTTGTAGACACAGTCTTACCCATGAACCCTTTTAGCAAAACCTATCCAATCTGATCTGTTGGAATCACAGGTGGTTGTAGTTGCTGATCATTGGTAAAGGGTACATCCAGCAAATGTAAAGCTGACTCCAGCGTTTTTAAAAGAGGACTTGATCTTGATGTAAAAATGAAACAAAAAAAAAAGGCTAATCCTGTCTTGCATCACAATTAGTTGGTAATTAAACACATTAACATGACAAACAGTTCATGCAAATTTGCTGCTCTATGATAACTATTCACAAGAGGTCTGGTGATTGACAGCACTGAAATTCACTGTCTCTGAGCAACATGAGGGACTAATATTTGATGAGGCCTTGAGTTGGACCATTTTCGCAACTTGCTCTGTGTCTTTGTTGGCACAAGTTTTACCTTCAGTAGATTAGTCAGCAATTTTGAATGTTACTTTCTGAAAGCGTGACTGATGACCCAGTGTTGTAAAGCTCTAAATCAGAACAAAGGACCTTGAATGTCGTCAAATCGTGTATTTCCCCAAACACTCACCTTTCTAAATTTCTTTGACTGCTGTTTTGCAAACTTGACTAAATTGCAAAAACACATGGTGCCATATTATCTGGAGCTGTCAGTACATGCATGTGCGGGGTCAGCGGTGATGCCATTCTTGCTGTAAATCAAATGTTTGGGAAATTTGTGTCGAAGGATGATTTACCTCAAAATGATATCATAATGTCTAAGAAATATGAATAAGCAGTACCCCTTACAACACTAGAACGAAACTATTTATCTCAATATCTCGTTTTTGTCTGCAAATACTTTAATTTAGTTTAGTTTAGTTTAGTTTAGTTGGTACACTGTCACAAATGAAGTGATAAAAATCACATTAAATAATGTCCTTGACAGATCACATAGGTCAGATAAAATCCAGAAGACTTAAAAACTTCCTTTTACTTTTACTTTGAGATGTCCCCTTAAGGGGTCACCACAGTGAATCATCTGCCTCCAACAAACCCTATTCTCTGCATCCTCTTGTCTCACAAAAACTAACTTCTTTATCTGTTCCTAACCGTTACATTTGGGTCCCTCCCATTCACACACGTGTTCTGTCTTGGTTTGGCTTACCTTCACTTCTCTATTCACCACTGTCTTACTGGTCTTATACATGTTCTGCACCACTTTAACACACTATTCTGCCTCTCCAGACCTCCTCATACAGTACCACAGTTCCTCTTTTAGCATATTATTTTTGGGTCACATTATTTGTTGGTTTATTTTTCATATGCAGGCAAAGACACAGTCAACTTCCTCTTCTTCTTCTTTTCCTTTTGGCTTATCCCTTCAGGGGTCGCCACAGCAAATCAACGTTCTCCATCTAACCCTATTCTCTGTATCCTCCTCTCTCACACCAACTAAATTCATATCCTCTCTCACATCCATAAATCTTCTCTTCTGTCTTCCTCTAGACCTCCTGCCTGGCATCTCCTATTCCAGCATCCGTCTACCAATGTAGTCCCTATCCCTCCTCTGTACTTGACCTAACCATCTCAGTCTGGCTTCTCTGACCTTCTCTCCAAAACATCTAACATGTGCTGTCCCCCTGATGGACTCATGCCTGATCCTATCCATCCTCGTCGCTCCCAAAGAAAACCTCAACATCTTTATCTCTGCTACCTTCAGCTCTGCCTGCTGTCTTTTGTTCAGTGTCACAGCCTCCAAACCATTCAGCATCGCTGGTCTCACCACTGTTTTGTACACCTTTCCTTTCATCCTGGCTGAGATCACATTGAACCCCTGAAACTTTTCTCCACCCATTCCAACCTGCTTGAACCCTTTTCTTTACCTCTTTTCCACACTCTCCATTGCTATGGACTGTTGATCCTAAGTACTTGAAATCCTTTAACTTCTTGATCTCCACTCCCTGCAGCCTCACCATTCCACTCAGCTTCCTCTCATTCACACAGATATATTCTGTCTTGCTGCAAGGAACCGTCATTCCTCTCCTTTCCAGAGCAAACCTCCACCTCTCAAGATTTTCCTCAACTTGTTCCCTGCTCTCACTACAGATCACAATGTCATCTGCAAACATCATGGTCCATGGAGATTCCTGTCTAACCTCATCTGTCAGCCTATCCATCGCCACTGCAAACCGTAAGGGGCTCAGAGCTGATCCCTGATGAAGTCCCACCTCCACCTTGATCTTCTTTGTTGCACCTACAGCACACTTCACCACTGTCTCACAACCAGCATAAATGTTTTGGACCAGTCTAACATACTTCTCTGCTACTCCTCATAGAAAACCAGAGTTCTTCTCTCGGCACCCCGTCGTATGCTTTTTCTAGGTCTACAAAAGCGCAACACAGCTCCCTCTGACCTTCTCTGTGCTTCTCTATTAGCATTTTCAAAGCGAATACTGCATCTGTAGTACTCTTTCCAGGCATGAAGCCATACTGCTGCTCACAAATACTGACTTCTGTTCTCAGTATAGTTTCCACTACTCTTTCCCATAACTTAATTGTATGGCTCATCAACTTTATCCCTCTATGGTTACTGCAATTCTGCACATGCCCCTTATTCTTAAAAATGAGCACCATATCACTTCTTTTCCACTCCTCAGGCATCTTCTCTCTCTCTAAGATCCGGTTGAATAATCTTGCCAGAAACTCTACCGCTGCCTCTCGTACAGACTTCCATACCTCCACAGGTACATCATTTGGACCAACTGCAGTTCTATTTTTCATCCTCTTCAATGCCCTCTTCACTTCACTTTTACGAATCTCTGCTACTTTGTGGTCTACAATAGTCAGCTCTTCTACCATTCCCTCTCTTTCATTTTTCTCATTCATCAGCTCTTCAAAGTACTCTTTCCATCTTCCCATCACTCTTCTAGCATCTGTCAATACATTTCCCTCTCTATCCTTAATCACTCAGACCTGCTATCTCTCTGTTTTGCCAACGTGTATAAATCATTCTCTCCCTCCTC